>JADLSH010000241.1:0-182145 GCA_016169945.1 Trachythela sp. YZ-2020
CACGAACAACACGAGCCCCAATGGCGACCTTAACACCAATGCCCTGCAGCGTACGTGCCATCCTCCAATACAAGAACACACCCGACCCTGACACAAAGTTATCCCCATGCAGCCCAATGCATCTTCGGCCACGTCCAATCAAGGACTTTATACCAATCCTTCCTGGCCGTTATAAACACCACCCAACCTGGTGAGATACCCTGGCCACCAGGGAACAAGCACTGCGGAACAGACATATGAGAGCTTCAGAGAGATGGACCGAGCACACACTGAGACTCCCACTCCTCATCGTCGGGAACCACGTACGGATCCAAAATCAAACTGGTACACACCACATCAAATGGGACAAGACAGGTCTTGTGACTGAAATATGGCAATTTGATCAGTGTTGTATGCGTTGATGGCTCTGGCAGAATAACTATCTGCAACCGCAAGTTTCTCAGGAAATATCTCCCTGTGCAAAAACAACAACCACCGCGAACCATCACCGAAGACCTTCAAGACTTCGTGAAGCAATCATATCAACCCAACACCATGATCACCCCACTCCCACAGAAACCCCAACAAGATCCCCTAGTCACCCACAACCCCACCATGCCCCACAACAAATGGTCTAACCAAGACAACCTGACTACCACCTTACATCGAACCACCACTGTGACTAGCCAGCACATGACCACCCACATTACCCCACCACAACACCACTCCCACCTACTTCAATCGAGATACAATCACCTACCTCTACAAAACCCAATAAACCACCACTGGCACAGTTTAGAAGATTACAATCAGAAGGGTCTCCTTCAAACTGATAGAAACTGTTTATATTTTTTAACTTTACATTCATCAGTCTTTATCAACATTTACTAAAGACTTGGGGGGGGTGCATTTTTCATTGGACATTAATGTTTATAGCTCACTAAGTTCAGTGGGCACTCATTATACAAGGCCTGGACGCTAAGCTATGTTCACTTGTTGTATGTAGTTTCTCATCATTCGCAAGTGAGAACTTATTAAAATACATATATATCAGAGTTGTCTCATGAAATGGATGAACTCCTATCTACTTTAGGTTTTTGTTGCAAATTTATAAGAATCCAATTTTTGAAAAGTTGTGCTTGCAACTGCAACAAAATGGGAACCTCAACTGAATTTTACTTTTAGGTTTCAACCAATGGCACAGACTGACTGCCCTTGGCATTTCTTTCTAGGTTTCAAAAAAGGTTTTTACAATCCGTCATATATTTAACCCATCCTTTGATAATCCTTGCTCCTTTTATCGGATTTTTATCGGAAATGTACCAAACAAGGTATTTTTATCGTTATTTGTTGCATTTGGGTAAGATGTAAACAATAACAAAAGCCTGCAATGCAGGACCCTGACACTAATCCTTTAAATGACAACAAGTTATTAAGGTGTTATATAAAACAATATCATGATCATTTCACACCAGTAAGTAGGTGACTACTAGAGGTATTAAAATCAGTCATCAATGACAATATTTAATATGACATCACACACTGTACATAATTACATCAGTGGTGGGATGGTACTCAGTACAAAATAACTAAAAAGCAACCAATTAATTATTAAATATTTATCAACGGTATTTTTATACCTTTCCATCTTTGATCTGATTCTCGAGGAACGATACTGTAATGTGTTGTGATTTTCGGATGACCTTTGACCGATGTACATTTCTGTCGATGCCAGCGACAAACTACGGTTTAAAATGACCAAAATTTATTAAATAAAATTTAAAAACGAGTCAAATAGAAACAGCCATCTGCATACCTTTTATTAAATTTCTTCGTAACATTAAAGAGTTTACTTATTTTAAATAGACGATTTATTCAACTTTTTATTTCATGAAATAGACAAGTGGACAAGACAACGAAATTTTTAATGAGCCCACGATGAGTACCGCTTATCAAGGTAACAACTTCCGGTCGGATATCTGATCCAATTAAATATGGCGGTCGTGACATAAAAATTAAGAAAATTTTAATTTAATAGCCAAGCTTTTTAGTTGTTTTGGCTTGATTGTCAGATTGGGAAGATGATATGGCGTTACTCTCTTTGTTGCACTAACTGGCGAGTTTGGCTGAAGCCATTGGCAGTTGTTATTTACATTTTATTACTGTATTTCAGTTCAGCACACGTTATGTATTTGGGAGCTGCACAATAGAAGAGCACAAACTCATACGCAAGCTTGGTTTATTGGCGCTATATTTGTGTTTTTCACGATCGGGTTTGCATTCGCGGGTATAATACAACATCTACTCAACTACACAAAACCTCATCTACAGAGATATATTGTTAGGTAAAGTGAAGAACATACTGTACAAGTGTACAAGTATATGTGTTGTTTTTACTTTTTAATACAATAATACGCTAAGATCAAGTTCATTATTAACTCAAGTATATTCCATATATGAATGGTTCCTTCTGAATTCTTCCTAGCAAAATATATTTAAGGCCTGTTTCAAACCCTCCTCCACTCATATGCAAAATTCAGTTATAAGTTAGTATTATAGTTTCACTTTGACACAAGAACGGCAGTGAATCAGTTTGGATGTTTATATTGACAAGGGAGCGAGGTGGAATTTCCAAAAATAATCAAAACAAATATATAAAAATGTCAAATCCAATTATAATAAAGTAAGACAAATTATGAGTTAGGTTCAGCACATGAGCGGAGCAGTGTTTGAAATCACTGGCACTCCATTGTCGGTTCATTGCTCCAACTTCTGCTGCACCTAAGGCCACTCCAAATGAGATTTTAGTTTCTCGTCCGACCCCATTTCACAAATACATGTGGACAGGCAGCCTATTATCATTATTCATTATTGAGAATACAAAAAATAATATAAATTTTGTCATTATCGGATAGTCCATTGCACTCAGGATAGTCAATTGCACTCAGGATAGTCCATTGCAAAACACGTTTCTTGCAATTTTCATTATAACATAGGCGGATCTACTGGGGGCTGTGGACGGAAATTAAAGTCTAAGTTGGAGTGGCCTTAAATTAAGTTTGACACATGCATGAAGCGGTGATTAAAACAGACATTAATATTGTTTCAATTTTAAGTTAATCTGTGAGTGTGTAACTTATATTACATGATTTACAGTAAGTAGTCAGTCGTTCCATATTCATATTTCTATGCAATGATGCATAATGAACCCACCCACCTCAAATAATGTTAATTCTGCAGATTTTGAAATAGTTTTTTGCATACATTAATTGCTACTGTATGCTTTTCAAATGTCATGGTAATTTATTGTCTTGTCACACTAAAACAAAATTGAATTTTGGTTGTTGCAACAACATAACATTGATGGGTTGATGTTCACTCTTACTCATAACACTGAAGATTTAATGTTATATATGTAGCAATTCAGCCATTAATATGGATGTGGTCACTAAGTACTATGCAAAATTTAGTGTGTGTGGCAATTAAGCATCTAATAATGACTTATCTATAGGCAGATGCAATTGAGATTTCAGCTCACTGGTTCCCACCCTCATGTTTATATTGTAACACAAGATAATTTTCAGTATTAACCTTTTTTAATAGTCTGTGTGACAGTATTTTCATCACTTCAGATCACATCTCACTGAATTGAATTAGGCACATTGCACTAACCATTGTGCCTGCAACACCATTGCAACACCCGTATATGGCAAAATATTCTGTCATCAAGCTGCGAAACATGCAGTATACATGTGTACATTATTCCAGTCTGTCTGTCAAAAATATGGTCATCAACATGAGCAAACAACTTGGTACACAGTTGAAACCATGCACCAATTATTTAAATTAAGCTATTGCTTAATTTGTAATTGATCTGATATCTATATTCTCAATATGTCTTTCAGAACATTGTTTTGCAAACAAATTTCCTTTCTAATTGATTAATAAAAGTTTGCCTCTTTATTTATTTAGAATCCTTTGGATGGTACCAATATATTCAATTTCTAGTGTAAGTACTTGATCTGCATTTTGTATTTCTCATGTACAGTACTGTATAACATGATTTGATTGATCAGATGCCAACTGGTTCTTTAGCGAACACGTTTTGATGGTGAACAATCAAATTTCTTGTAACATATCATTAATTGTGAGTCATCACTAAAAAGATAACAATTATTCGCCGAAGGCGAGATGAATATCGGTGAATAAAATTACATTTAGGTTATTATTTGGAAAAAAATAAAAAATGCACATTTCAAAAATATTTTAATTGAATATTTACGATAAAAGCAGCTTAAAACGCTTTAGGTGTATTGCAAAAATGCCTGCAAAAATGCATCATATTTTAGGTTTTGAGAGGTGTAAATTTTGTTAAAATGTGAAGATTTTAGAATGTGCCTGCACAAATGCAAAAGCTGCCTGCGAGCGGCGCTCGTGCGCTCGCGCATTTTAATGATGCCTGCCTGGATGGATGGTTTGTCTGTAACTACGTCTGTATACAGTAGATGAAGCGAACAGACAAAACACCATCATGGCATCGAGAAGAAATGTGGGAATTACAGTCTGTGAAACCTCTACTAACGGACACTCTGTACAACAAACCGCTCCATAATTATACAATTAACGGACAGCAAGTTCATGTCCCGATTTTTTACTCAAAATCCTTATTATTGACCTCTAAGCAACGGACGTACACCATTCTGAGTTTGACACATGCACTGATAATATATGCAAGTAAAACTACCTCCATAACGGACAGATAGAAATCCGTGTATAAAGAACAAACTACAAACTAAGAGCATGAAATCTTTATCCCAGCTAGTGTCTCTACAGAATCATACGTGTATATTTATGTAGACATTTTGAAAAACATACACTTTTGAAAAACTAGAAAAGCATTTGGCTATCACCGTATCTTGCACGCTTCTCTCGTCAAGCTAAGTACTGTCGGTCTGTCACTGAACTTCAAGACAACAGACACGTCCAGACAACGGCTGCATCCGCATTAGAAATTCCCGCGTGATTTTGGCGGGAAAGCGAAATATATTTTTATTTCGAAAAACACTATTTGTATTGTCGGGAACTGCTTCAAGAGGCTTAACATCGTTAATTCCTTACTTGTTTTTACTTTTTAGATGCTTTTAGGCCGAGTGAAGCATGCGCTGTGACACAATTTCCAGCCCAGTTTACCGGACTGGCCCGCTAAGTGCATTCATATGAGCCTGGGAAGGCGGGATCTCGTCTCCCTCAAGCGGGATCCCGGAAAACCGGGATGGCCTGGCTCCCATGTGAATCAAATCTCAAAAACAATAAACGAGACGGGATCTCGCCTCTTGCGAGTCAGCCGGTAAAGCGGGCCAGCATATGAACAGACCCTAACTAAGCCGGGTTATCCCTCAAATCGATGATGCGTCTTGACGGATGATCTGTTCCTCCAGTTACAATAGCAAAATTATACGAGGGGTGTATTACTCCAAAAATCCTCGTACACTTCTTCAAAAATAAAAATAATCTCATACAAATCCCGAAATTTTGCCAAAATTTGTCGGAAAATTCCCCTAAAATTGCCACAAAATCTTTATCAAAATCCAAAATCCCCCAAATCGAGCCAAAATATCCTTTAAAATCCGCGGAAATATTCGCAAAAAAAATCCCCAAATCTCTGGATTTTTTGCAGGGAGTTTGAAATCCCCAAAATCCTCGTACAGTTTTTACAGAGTAATACACCTCTCTAAATTATATATTCAAATCTGAGGCAGACTACGGAATGTGGGCACAAAAACATTGCAACAGCTTTGCTTTAAGTCATTAAACACACTTTTTTATCAAACATTTTAAATTTACGACGAGACGCTTCAAGCATTCTAAAGATTTGAGACTATGTTGTCCTTATTTAAAATATCTTTTCCTCGATCCAGAAAAGCATTTTGTGGCTTCCAGTGTTGTCAAATAAATTTTTAACGAACTTTGTTGTTTCTATATGATATATCTTTGCCACAAAATTAGTTACATCTGTTGGCATGTTGATACACTACATACAGTTACCAATCCGATCTTTGAAATCACGAAATCCCATCACAATATCTTAACCTCATTGAACAAATTCATGTTTTGTTTATTAAGATTATACTAACCGTAATTATTTGTAAAGATCAATTATTTACACAGACAACCACAAAATATGGCAGCTGTTAGTTTTACTAATAAAAATAAGACACATTTTGTATTTGTTCTAACACTTTGATTCGCAATTTTAAAAAAATTCTATCATCATGGCAATTTTTTTCAAAATAGGTAAATGTAACTATTCGTTATAATGTATTCAAATTAATATTCAAAATAGTAAAAGAAAGCATTTTATGGAATAAAAATTGGGGGTCACCGATGTTATCTTCAAGTTAAATCACATCACAATCACATCAAAACCAAAATATTCGCCATATTGAAACGTCATTGTTGCCATAGCAACGGAAGTTATGGACGTTAAGATGTTTTTTGAGAAATTTCAAACTGTTTAGTTATTGTTTTACACAAGTCAAACTCCCCTTGTTTTTCAACAAATAATAGTTCTCGAAAAATTCGGATCTAAATCGGAAATCTTCCATTTTTATTATTTTGCCTGGAAGTTCAAGTTAACTTACTAATGTCATCTTTGTCTTCACTTTTTGGACGCGAGTTCTCACTCCAGATATATATGGAGCTCACTGATGTGTGCTGATTATATAGATTTAAAATCTATACTAGGGTACCTGCAAGGTAGGGAATGCTGCGGGGACTGTTATTATTCATTTATTCTTTAGCTTCTTGAAACAAACATGCAAACAAATATGCAACACAAATTATGACCCAGTGGCTTGCGCGCTGTCAGTAGATGCATACCCTAGCATAGTTTGCAGGATGAGACAAGCTAAATATATCACGAAACATGAAAGACATAAAATTTTGTAACATCTATTTCAAAATATCAATATTTTCCATGTATTATTGTTCTTCCACATGGAATTCCCACATGAAACCCATGTTTACTGCGATGAGTAATTTGACACTGCCACGCAAAGAAATTTGCATATTTTTGTAGTGTATAAAAGCGTTTAATAAAAATATATACATGTGCGCAAAATAATTTTGCATTTGGAAAGCTATAAAACGAAAGCGTTGTTCCATCATTCTGTTCTTACTTTACTGGATATGTGAGTCACCTACATGTAAAGCAAAACACATTTCAACTCATTGCCATTCGAATATTTGTCTTAGTGCGCGCAGAACTGAGACCCTGTCTGTTCTGACAATAATATCCATTATAAAATAGGAATAAAAACATATTTCTATGCCTACAGTAGCCTATTTAATAGGTCAAACATTGCACAAATCAGAATGATTCAGTCAGGCAATTTAGACGATCAATTGCATATCTGTGACTTTGTGTCAAGTTCACACGAGTCACAAGCGTCAAGCGGTATACATGAAACATCACTTCATGCAAAATATGGAAATCAGCAAGAGAAAGCAAACGCGAATGGATAGAAAAACCTTTTAAAGACATCTCTATGTAAGACTTCCATGCTTTACAGCACTAACAGCTCAAGCAAAGTCGATAGCACATTAGCAGAATATATAGTTTATATATAAACAGACACTGAATCTAGCTGCGATCGATTGTGTGCTTTCAGCGTTTCATAGATATATAAATTGAGATTGCCAACTTTCCAAAAAGGAGTAAACAAATGTAAACGTAACATATAAACAAAAGACAAACTATCTTATACCTTGAATGGTCAAAATAGACTTGAAAAAGCTATAGAAATTCGAAGACTCTGTCCGTCAAAATCGAAAAGGACATGGAACTGAGCGAGTTTAAAATTTGTGTTCTGCGCATAGCAAGCGCGCACGGCCACAATTCCATGCGCTAAATAAAATTTACTTCAAAACTCCCTCTCTGCACACATTAGGCTGCTGCTACGCTCGCTCGCTTCAGGCTCGCTCGCTCCGCAGCAATAATCGGCACACATCAGTGAGCTCCATATACATCTGGAGTGAGAACTCGCGTCCAAAAAGTGAAGACAAAGATGGCGGAAATTGACGTCCAGTGACAGTCCCTGCAAGTAGTGTCCAAAATTTTGATTTAAAGAATAATAATATGGTTTTATGAACTGGAAATAGCTGGGGAGAATGGTATGAAAACCGTTTACGACCTTCACATCTTGGCTTCACTTTTCTCATAGGCCAAATGGCTGACGCATTGAACTGTAAGTAAACTGGAACGCTAACGCAGGGGGGGGAATTGAAGCCAGCCTAATAAGGGAAATACTTAAAACTTTGAGGAAAAAGTTGCCGTATTTTACAAAATTTCGGTTGTTTTTGTATTTTTTAAGTATTTCCATTTTACCTAAAGTCTTGAAGTTTTTATATCAAATAGAACTTTTTAATAGCTTCAATTTCATATACAGCCCAATGTTTGGCGTTAAGTATTTCAACTCAAACCTCAGAAAAACTAGCTTGGCTTCAACAAATCATAGGACTTGATCATAGGAGTTAGCGTTCCAGTTTACTTAGAGTTCACTGGGCTGACGTTTTCGCTCCAGATATATATAGAGCTCACTGGTACAGATATATTCATTGTTGTGAAGGGGGGAGGGGGGTCTTAATAGACTACGGAGACTAAATAAGTTTCTTCCTCTAAAAAGAGGAACTTATTAGAGAGAGGGCTAAATTGAAGATTAACCGTATTTAATCGTCAGTGCATGGGATTTCGTTTGATTAAGGAGATTTTGCGCTCGTGTTTGTTCGCCACTTTTGGTATTTTTTCTTAAATTTGTCACAAAGCTTCTCTCCTCTTCTTATTAATTGAACTCAATGTTGGACAATTATTAAAATATTGTACTATGCGATGATTAGAATGCGGTGATTTTGACGTATGTGAGAAAACTACCAACATGAAACCATGAATACTCGTTGATACTCGTCACCATGAAAACCTAACCAGTCAGCCCGCGAGCGCCTGCCTTGCAGGCTACCCTGAAAAGCTAGAAACACTTTTACGTCACGAGCGAAGCTCTTCGTCAGGAACATTAGTGAGAAGATATGGATTTATAGTAATGCAATATAAAAGCGATAACCTTAAACCAATCACAATAGGAAATTTTCCTGCTAATTCTCACGAGGAAGGGCTTTCGCTCGAAACTTCGAAGTGCTTTAAATATTTTTCAGACTGACGACGTTTCTTATTTAGATCGCGACGCTGACTGACCTCCAAATCTTCAGACTTTCGTGAATGTTATTGGTCCATAAAACATTTTTCATATTTTTTGCTTCAGTGGTTGGCTCTCCGATTTCCTGAAGCAGCTATATACTTGGACAGTGTTCGTGAATGTTACGAAGCTTTCGTTATTTTGTCATTTCTCGCGTACTTGCTTAGTTATCTATATGCTGAATATGCAGACTTCGATCGCGTTATGGAAGCGAAGCCACAAGTCCATCATCTTTTTCCCGTTTGCTGCCTGCCCGACTGGGAAATGGGAAGGTAGGTTATAGAATATATATATGTATATATAGGTTTACGCCTTCTGAGTGATCCCATCGATCAGATTTGATCACATTTCTTATCATATGTATAGAGTGTATAGGCGAAGATAAGAAGCAACACTGGGTCAACTTCCATGCAAGGCAATTCTTCTACGCTCGTCTCTTCTGAATTATTATACTTGACCGTCTGTATATACTGTATTTGGCCTGTGTATGCGTGCCGGTATACCGTATTTCAGTCTAATTGACGTATGTACCATATTTCGATATTCCTGACCGTCTTACAGTCCATTTCAACTAACTTTTCACTCAAATGTTGCGAACTTCGTTTCGAACTTCGGAAATTCGTTGCGAAGTTCAAAAGTTCATAATGAAATTCACATGCCATGTTGTAAATAAACCCTCCGATTGGTTACTAGAGAAAAAGCAGCCAGTCAAATGCTCAGTTTACAAACCGGTTCTGAATTTCATTATGAACTTTTGAACTTCGCAACGAATTTCCGAAGTTCGAAACGAAGTTCGCAACATTTGAGTGAAAAGTTAGTTGAAATGGACTGTATATTTATGCCTTATTTCGTTAATACAGTAGAACCCCGCGTTATCTCGAACTTGGTTAACTCGAACTCTCAGCTATCTCGAACTAGTTTTGCTTCCCTTGGCCGAATTTACCCGGTTATCTCGAACTTTAATGACGTCAGTTCATTTTTTTCCAATAGGGAATACATGCACGGATTTGATTTTGCAGCGTAATCTGCATGTACATGAAACGGACTAGAATAAAGAATGCACTCATTCAGTTTAAGATACAGCATAGTTAAATAGACTGTATTGACAGTGTTTATTATCTATTTCACAAATAACAGTCGTATCAATAGGTCATTGGATCAGACGTTGATTTAATTTCATTTAATAACAATTATAATTATATTTTTGTAAGACACTGATTCGGTTATCTCGGACACCCGCTATCTTGAACTGTTTGTTTTTTTCCCTTGGCTGTTCGATATAGCGAGGTTTTACTGCATGTACATGACCTATATTATATGTGCTGTATTTCGGTAAACCTGCCTGGCATACTGATATTTCGGTATACTTGATCTGCTTGTATATATACACCATATTTCTGTGTACTTGATCTATATATTATTCTATACCGTATTTCCGTAAACTTGACCTGAGTGTATATATACACCATATTTCGGTATAGACCCATTGCACTGACGTCACAAATCCTCAAAGTGTCCTCCAGATGCCCCCTAAATAAAAAAATAATAATACTAAAAAGTATTATTGTATTAAATAAAATAAAAAAATAATACTAAAATGTATTAAAGTTTTACCAAATTTGCTCTGTTTACAAAATTTATATTTAATATGCATAGATAATTGCTAATTTGTCCTCCAGTTGCATACGTCACTGGCGATGTGACGTCATGTGCAATGGGTCTATACCAGTGAGCTCCATATATATATATATCTGGAGTAAGAACTTCTAATGTTCGACCAATAGGCCAAGTGAAGCCAAGATGGCGGCAATTGACGTCCAAACTCATGAAGGTCATGGGTCAATGGTTTTCATACCATTTCATGATGTTATTGTTTAAATCGAAGTAAAACTTGCCGACTTGTGCAAACCGCGCGGTCGAAAACAATAGAAAGGGATTGGCACTGGACGTCAATTTCCGCCATCTTTGGCTTCACTTTTTGGACGTAAGTTCTCACTCCAGATATATATGGAGCTCACTGGTCTATACCTGACCTGTAAAAGGCTGCATGTATATACTATATATACCGTACTGTGGTATACATCGTATACCATATTTCAAAGTAGGTGTATCTATTATTGTGCTTTTAAAAATATAACGCCATGATAACATTCATGTGCATTTTATTTTGTTAGGGAGTTTATCGAGAATTGTAAGCACGGTGTAATCTCATATACTGTAGTTAGAATCGTCTCAACATTTGTTGCTTTGTAAGTATACTCATATTGAATTTGCCAAAATTAGATTTTGCCAAACCTTGATTCGTTGTGTATAATAACAAAAATGGCTGTCACATTGATATCGTATTGCATGTAATAACTGAAAAAGCTTTCATAAGTTACGTTTCAATGATACATTTAACATACATGCATGCACAGTTGTATGATTTTGATGCACAATAATTGCAATATTCCAAGATGATGGAGTCCTTTTCAGTATTTAAATGAGTATCAATGTGGCATCATATTCAGATGGTTATTCCCATTCAAAAATTGTTAAAGATCTATATTGAACGAAGAAATCTAAGAAGTTCTGGAAAAATATCTAGTTTATAGCCATTTTGAATGTTAACCCTACCACCCCCAGCAGTCTATGGTACAGTACGCCTATGCACAAAAAATGTCTATTAAGTTATATTTATTTTTCTATGAGTTTAATATGTTCAATTGCTTTTGTTTTATTTTTTCTTAGCGTTACTGAACTATCAGGTCATTATAATGAAGGAAATTTTGACTTCAAGTCTGCTTGGTCGTATATAGTTGTTATAACTAATTTCTCACAAATGGTATGTATGTTATATACTGTATACCTTTCTTTGTTATCGAATATGCGCCTTCATGCTCCCTAAATACGACGTTCTTCTTATGGTCATCTTATAGCAGTCATGCACACTTATATGAAGTCACACTTCCTCCCAGTAAATCAAGCATCCCTGGCATAAACAGCAAACGAAGTTGCTCAGAAATTTCCACCCGATATACAGTATATATACCCAATATGCAAGTATACTGAAATACAGATACTATACATGCCCTGTTTTATCCCTTTTCTATAGTGGGCTCTTTATTGTTTGGTACTATTTTACAAAGCAACTCACAAAGAACTTCAACCAATCAAACCATTTGGAAAATTCTTGTGTATAAAAATGGTTGTCTTCGCCACATTTTGGTAAGTTGAAAATATTGTCATTTACATTATTTTCCAACACCAACCGTTTTGGAGCCATTAATATTTTTCGGTGTATGCCGCAGAGTATTTTTGTTCACAATTTTCTATTTTACTTTACTAAATCTTTATTAAATTTACTAATACTTTGAAAGTGAATCCTCGGATAGGCTTGGAACATTCAGTTTCTTCAGGTTCAGCAATCGTGTGTGTTATATACTTGTTAAATATAGACCATTTGTAGGAGTACTGGAGCGTACCATCATACACGTATAGTTTCGATTTCATATTTGATTTCTTTTGAATTTTATTCAGTCTTGCGTAATGTTTGAAGTCTCTGTCTGTTTTCAAAAGAATGAAGTCGAGGCTATGCGTGTATAATGGTACGCTCCAGTAATTCTGAAAATGGTCTACAATTATATTTAATGTGCTATTTCTATCATCATAGGCAGGCAGCACTTATTGGAATCTTAGTCAAGGTATGTCTTCCGAATTTTACTCTGGTTTTTCTCCGGGTACTCCGGTTTTCCTCCCTCGCTAAAAACTAACCTTTAGGCACTAACCTTCACTAACCCTCGGAACCTTTGTCAATTGGGTTGCAAAACCTGTTAAGGCTTCCCGTCCACCCAGAGTGGTAAACGTAATAAATTAAACTACCGGATACTGGTCGGGGAAAATGATAACTGGATACCGGATACTAACGATGGCACTTGACCAAAACTTTACTGATTTTTCTCCATAAAATAGTCCATTGTCTATTTAGTATGTGCTTTAACCCTATAATATGTATAAATTTCTGTGGCACAGCAGTCAGTGGACAATATATACCAGAGAGCAGTTTACATCACGAAAAACCTTTTTTGTTATTTCGTTTTAGTGCGTCACACGCCCAGTAATTGTTCGTGTTTCACAATTTCTTTAACGCAAAAAAAGCCAAGTGAAACATATTTTCGGTCTTATGGTTCTAATAAAAGTTCCAGTACTTGTCCGTTGGGTTCAACAGCGCGTATTAAACCGATAGAGGCTCGCGAATCGTACAGTATCGGTCAACACACATGAAAATATGTATGAAAGTTTTATTCGATCTAAAATACAAAAGTGTAAACTTACGTAAAACATATTAATAAAAAGGTTAACAGCTTACTTACTTCTTGGCGAGTCTCTAAACTCAAAGTCACTATTAAACGTTTTCTCGCATAATTGCATATAATGAACACATAAACATGAATATTTTATAATAACAAATTTAAAGTACGTCAGTTTTCGAAACCAGTACTATCCGCTAAATATCCGCCAAAGTTTTAACGGATAGTGCCGGATATCTATATTTTACCGGATATCCGGATCCGGCACATCCCAAAAAATTATATATATATATATATACCCCTATTGTACATGGTTTAAGTTGTTAATTGTATTGAATTTCCCTAGCCGTGGATTCCATTAGGGTATTGTGATCAAGAAGCAGGGTGTCGACACTAGTGTCCGTCATGCACTGCCACGGTAAATTTGAGGTCTGCTAAGGTATATCGCGCCCTGCATCCCTTCCAACAATCTTCTTCTTAACTCAGTAGAAGGGGTAGTATATAGCATGTATATCGTGACATGCATGAGATAGAGTAAATAACTATTAGCTATTCCCTCGGAATCCACTTTGCAGTTACAGACATGATTGATCATGTTTTTTTTATATAGGCTGGTGTTATTTCTGGTGAGAAAACGTGGGAATTTTACAACGTTGAAAATGTTTCAACAGGCATTCAGGTAGGCTTGTGCGTTTGATGGGAGTCATTTTTTGTGAGTCATTTCATTATATAAACTAGCAGCTGTCACCTGCAAGTGATAAAGTTGTCTTTTTCCCATTTCCAAGCTTGGGAAGTAACCGCAGTCAACTGGAACACAAAAAAGCTAAAAACTTGAGTGTGAATACCCGATGCCCTACCCCCCCTACCCCCCACCCTCGTCCAGGTTCCTACGCAGCTGTCAGCCAAACCAAACCTAACGTCCATTAACCGTGTCCATTAATCTGGGGTTAACTGTAGTGCACAACCGCTATTCATCACTGCGGGAATTTAGCAGTACATACTGCCTACAGTGCCTAGTGTTCTGACCAGAACGAGTATTGACTGTTCCTTTGTACTACAACTAGAAAGTGGCCTCAATTTCCATATTAACAACCTTAATACAACCTTAATCCTAATTCTAATCCTAACCATAATCTCGAACCTAATCCTAACCTTAATCCTAACCCTTAATCCTAACCCTTAATCCTAACCCCTAATCCTAACCTCAACCCTAATCCTAACCCTTAATCCTAATCCTTGTGACGTAATTTCGGGATAGTAATATGAAAAGTCACCGAGAAAGTGGGGTTAAGCACCGTCACGATGAGTCGGGTCATAGTTTCTCTATTTCGGGTCGCGCTAATAAAGTTGTTTATGTTGCAGAACTTTTGTATCTGTGTGGAAATGTTCATCGCTGCTGTGGCTCATTACTACGTGTTCTCTCACACACCATTTGTGGATCCTAATGCACCATCTTACCCTTGCTGGGCTTCATTTCGTTCCATGTTTGACATGTCTGATGTCCGACAAGACATGACCGACCATGTTCGTGTTGTTGGAAGAAGTGTGAAAGATACTGTGTTGCGTACTATGCCACGTAAAGTGAACCAAAATGAAAGAATTCGTTTACTAGACAATCCTTCAAATACACAGCCAGTAATTAACGAAGTACATGAACAGACAGACACGAATCTTAGAGATGATCGTGAAACTAGTGCAGAAACTAACCAAAGGATAATTGTAGAATAGATGACCATTTTTATGGCCAAGTGGTGTGTTACCGTGTGGTAATGACTAGAAGGGCCACTTGAGGCGGAACCTTTGAAGTTTTTGACGCTGCGCATGTCGCATTACGCATGTTCATTACCATTATTCTAGCCAGTAAATTGCATTTTCTGGCCAATAAACACGCTGAACTGGCTGGTCCGCCATTATTCTGGCCAGGAACCTGCATAAAAATAGGGGGTCACGTTGCACTGCTGAGTGGCCCTTCTGGTCATTTCCTATTCTGTGGTATCATCGTACACTTCGTCAAAAATTATAGTAATGGATAATTTGGAACAAAAATGTTCCAATGAACAAATGTCCCCATACAAATTTCCTCAAATTGACAATCAAAAATAAAAATATCACAAAATTTCAAGAAAATATCGTTGTGATATTTCGTACGCTTTTTTTGAGTAATAAACCCCTCGCTTATATTTATAGTTTTAACAAATTTTAAAGAAATGGCAATTACCAGTATTGAACATGGAAAAATATCTTAGAAATATCTTACTGAAAACTGACAATTGGTTTTAATGGTAGCTGACTATAGGCCATCCGCCACTCCCAGAATTCTTACTTTTCGTTGCACCCACTCGGAGACCACAAAATTTGTTAATTATATGCTAGTGATAACCACTGACATCATAAAACACAAATGTTGTCAGTCGGTTAACCCGCAGGTCTCGAGAAAATTGCTATTACGTATGATGACGTCATCTATAGGTGAGAAAATTAAATATTTTGGAAATTCGACAACACCATCAGATAGAGCTGCAGAAGTGCACTAAAAAACTCTATTACGCCAGTTACTCCCGGTCACTCTTTACTGAGATATCGCTTTTGAGTTTTGAAAAATGTGCTGAGTAAGCATTTTCTATCCATTTTCTTTGAATGCTTTCAAACATATCGTTTCATCAAAAAGTACACCATGATTATTGATATCGTGTAGTAGTCTCGCAGCACATTAAACAAAGACAACAGAGACGCACTCTCGCCCCCCCCCCTAACATTTGAGAGTTTACAATCCCAAAGTGTGTACAATTACACCACAAACTCGGCATGAGCTGGTCCTGAGCGTCCAGTCCAAAAATACGTGCTAAGTAATTATATAAATATAATGTCCACAAAAGAAATCAAAGAAAAAAGATTGAATGACCCAAACAAGAAAGAGATCCTCCCAGGTTCCCCTACTAGTTTTCTGGTTTATACATTTACACTTTTCATGATTTGAACTGCGACTGTGGTCACAGTTATCACACTAATCACTACTTGTAACTTCATTTTAACGTCATGTTCGGATTATGTTCGCGGGCGCATTGCCGTCCTGAATGTAAATCTCCCTATTGAAACAGGTGGGAATTTTGTAGTGGTGGGCGATACTGGGAATTTTGACTTCGATACGATACCGGTTACTTTTGCCTCGATACCACTGTTTCGATACGATATTCGATACCGATACTCAAAATTGTATATGAATGTATACCGGGCCGAAATTTCAATATAGTAAATTCAACTCGAATGATATTTTTCAACTCAAGTATATACATAAGTGTCCGTGTCCCTTCTATCCTTGTATGCACCAATAATATCCCCATTAACCCTCCCCCTACCAATTGCTCCTCATGAGTCCCCCTGTTAATCGCAGTCCGGTTATGCAAGAGTTCAGTGACTAAAACTCAAAATTTCGTAACACGTGACAAGTATCGAAATTGTCGATACTTGAAAATACTTATCGATACCGATACGATACTTGCAAATATCGAAGTTATCGATATTTTTTCGATATATCGCCCACCACTAGAATTTTGTTTGAGCATGCGTTGGATTTCGCGTGGTTGTTAGAAATGAGACCTGGGGCGAGTAAACTCAGCTATTGAATTTCCGAGCGATTCTTACAAATTTTGACCTAGTTTTTTCTACCAACCGAAATTATTTAATTGATTGATTGACTGAGAGTGCAAGCAAATGAATAATAACTTTTAAAAATTTAAAAATTGCGTAAAGAAACATCTTTATACGTATCGGAAAAGATCGGAGACTCTCGGAATTCGACGGAAAATCACCAAAATTCGTACTAGCGCGAATTTTGATGTAAACAAATTCTTCCCCAATATAATGTATATGCTATTAGGTGTATTTTAAACCGTATTTGGTTTATTTTACTGTGCTGATTTTCACACCTTGAATTACTATTTACTATATTAGAGAAAAAGGGCAAAATATTCATATGATTTCAAAACTGCCCATTTTTCTGTAATCAATGGGCTTTAATCTCTCAACCGATTCGGTTAAAGCGATTCGCTTTAACAAGCAAGAATAGTATAAACATAGAATTTCTGGCAGCATTTTCAAAGGTACTTTTGTGAACAATTTCAGATCACATAAATAGTGTCGCCGTTTTTGGTATCAGCGCGAATTTTTATATCTAAATTACTTTGATTAAGGGATTAAGAAAGCTTCAGACTACCGTTTAAGGATAGTCTCGTTTTGAGGCTCTCGGCTAGATTTTTTGCAATCTTAAGTTGAAAATTTGGCGTTTTCCTATTTTTCAAAAAATGTCGATTTTGGCCGTACGAAATCTCACAGGTTTTGATAATGAGAAAACTATTATAGCAATTTTGTATAGAAACATGCGTTGAAAAATGAAATTCAAACCCACCGTAAGTTAAACTTTCTAATTTTATATGTTTACGAAGCCAAGACAATTAGCATCTTCGAACAAAGTAAAATTTCGCTCATGTTCCGTCGTAGAAAAATATCCTTTATATTTCTCTGATTTCAGTCCAATTTCTTTCCTCCTGTTCATTTTGTCATAAACTTTGTAGAAAAGTATTTTAGTACTGATACATCCACTGTTTTCTGGCCAAAAAAAATACATAAAAACTTGTTTTTGTTCATTTTAACAATTTTTAAAAATAATTTCGCGTGCGCCCGCAATTTGTTGACCAGCGCTGGCAAATTCCCACCTGTTCCCTATTGATAAAAATGGTTCTAATGATGGTTATCCCGATGTAGAAGACCATGTTATTAGTCATAGTATGGAGATTTAGGTTCAGGAAGGAACGCGAAGAAGACAGCAAGTAGAAGCCGACATTCCATATCAAAATAAGCATACAACTGTATTTTATGTCCTCTTCGTTGAAAGCGGTCGTCGTGTCATCCTGATTCTAAGACCATGTTTATATTAAACGGAGAGGTCCTTGCTCCGTTCCCGAAACGTTCCAGCCCAATCGTTAGCTAGCTTACTCGACGGCAATACATCACAGCACATCACCGCATACAGTAGCAGGAAGCCACACCACTGCTTCATTGTTTTTATTATTCTCTACTTTTATTCCGTTTTACCTTTCGAGGCACGTTTCACAGTTAATGATTGAATTATTTTAATAAAACATTAATGTTATATAATACAAATTAATTGTTCGTTTTTCATTATCGTTGTTATGTAAAGATGTCTATTATTGTTGTATTGTTGTAATTGTAAGATGCAGGACCCCACTGAAAAACACGTCAGTGATGTGGGTATCCTGGTTAAATATAATAATAATAATAATTGCAACATTGCATGTAGAACGACTGTTCTACTGCCAGTCTGCAGTCTTCGTCCTTCGATAAATAAATTACAAAGAATAGCGTAATACTGACAATACATACGGACATAAAGTGACAGTTTTGCCTAGATATAAGAAATAGTTAAGTTTAAATGTAATATTTTTAAGTAAAAAGTGGCATTGTTCCTGCAAATGTTAAAATTATTGTCAGAATTGCGGTATGCCAAGATTCTAATGTTCTGTGACGATAATTGTCCGAAACAATGTAAACATTGTCTAAATCCCTTAATTAATAGCCACACTGATCAAAGAAGCCTCTTGTTGATCATACTGACAAAATATGTCATCATGTTGGTCGTATTGATCCAAAGGGTCTTCTTGTTAGTTGTATTGGTCAAATAAGTCCTCTTGGTGGTCGTATTGGTCTTCTTGTTGTTCGTATCGGTCAAGTATGTCCTCTTGTTGATCGTATTGGTCCAAAGGGTCCTCTTGTTCTTGTTGATCGTACTGGTCCAAAGGGTCCTCTTGTTCTTGTTGATCGTACTGGTCCAAAGGGTCCTCTTGTTCTTGTTGATCGTATTTGTCCAAAGGGTCCTCTTGTTCTTGTTGATCGTACTGGTCCAAAGGGTCCTCTTGTTCTTGTTGGTCGTACTGGTCCAAAGGGTCCTCTTGTTCTTGTTGGTCGTACTGGTCCAAAGGGTCCTCTTGTTCTTGTTGATCGTACTGGTCCAAAGGGTCCTCTTGTTCTTGTTGATCGTATTGGTCCAAAGGGTCCTCTTGTTCTTGTTGATCGTACTGGTCCAAAGGGTCCTCTTGTTCTTGTTGATCGTATTGGTCCAAAGGGTCCTCTTGTTCTTGTTGATCGTACTGGTCCAAAGGGTCCTCTTGTTCTTGTTGGTCGTACTGGTCCAAAGGGTCCTCTTGTTCTTGTTGGTCGTACTGGTCCAAAGGGTCCTCTTGTTCTTGTTGATCGTACTGGTCCAAAGGGTCCTCTTGTTCTTGTTGGTCGTATTGGTCCAAAGGGTCCTCTTGTTCTTGTTGGTCGTACTGGTCCAAAGGGTCCTCTTGTTCTTGTTGATCGTACTGGTCCAAAGGGTCCTCTTGTTCTTGTTGATCGTATTGGTCCAAAGGGTCCTCTTGTTCTTGTTGGTCGTACTGGTCCAAAGGGTCCTCTTGTTCTTGTTGATCGTACTGGTCCAAAGGGTCCTCTTGTTCTTGTTGGTCGTACTGGTCCAAAGGGTCCTCTTGTTCTTGTTGATCGTACTGGTCCAAAGGGTCCTCTTGTTCTTGTTGGTCGTACTGGTCCAAAGGGTCCTCTTGTTCTTGTTGGTCGTACTGGTCCAAAGGGTCCTCTTGTTCTTGTTGATCGTACTGGTCCAAAGGGTCCTCTTGTTCTTGTTGGTCGTACTGGCCCAAAGGGTCCTCTTGTTCTTGTTGGTCGTACTGGTCCAAAGGGTCCTCTTGTTCTTGTTGATCGTACTGGTCCAAAGGGTCCTCTTGTTCTTGTTGGTCGTACTGGTCCAAAGGGTCCTCTTGTTCTTGTTGGTCGTACAGGTCCAAAGGGTCCTCTTGTTGGTCGTATTGGTCAAACAAGTCATCTTGTTGGTCGTATTGATCCAAAGGGTCGTCTCGTTGGTGATATTGGTCAGATAGGTCATCTTGTTGACGGTTTTGTTGGTCTTGACGAAGTAGCTCCCCCTGTGCTTCGTCAGGGTCTTCTTGTTCCTGGCAGAACAGGTTGGCGTCATCTTGCTCTGGGCAGTTATTTACCTCTCGATCCTGGGCTTCAGAATGCGCTCCGGTGTTGACCAGCTTCTTGCAGCCTTTTACTTCATTTTTAACTTGTTTGGACTTGGGTTGCTCTATTTCAGACTTCATCAATTCTGCAACTTTGTTTGTCAGGTCATCAATTTTACTCTTCATTTTTGCACAGTTACAACACTCTTTGTGCCTACGATACTGACATTGCTGTGCCTCATGATACAGCTTATCTCTTGTATTTACCAAAATACCACAGCCTTTGTTTGAACAGTTCGTGGGAGCGAAACCGCAACTCTTACTATGGATATGAAGATCTCCAAGCTCGACATATTCGCGACAACCACGATCGGTGTAATCGCAGTTGATCTTTAGCTCTGAATGACATTTCATAAATGATCTTGAAGGCCGCAAAAGAGTTTCAGGCGTCAGTTCGTCCATACATTGCGGGCAAGTCGAGGAATGGCGAAGATGTTCAGCAATACAAGCATCGCAAAACATGTGGTCGTTGTTTCGGCACATTTTTGGTTTTCGAAGAACATTCAAACATATGGGGCAGTGAAAACCTGCACTGATAGTAACTTCAAAACGATCATCATGATAGCCATAATCCTGCACTGGTTTTGCTGCCATTTATAATATAACCCTGTCAAAAGGAATAATTGATAATTTACTGTGATATAAAAGGAGCAATAAGAAAAATCACCAATTGTCCAAAAAGGATAAATTTTGAAATATACTGATTTAAAGATATTTGGCAGCATAGTAAGCAATGAAGTAGAAATCACGTTTGATGATAGATAGCTGCAGTCAGCTTGATATTGCAAAAAATATAGCCAATTGTTAACTAGACTGATAAGGCATTAATAGACGTTTCCCAAGATATCTATACAGAATATGCCTTTGTGAATTCATATTTTGAATAGTGACATTGCGATTCTTGCCGTCCCATTAGCGTTACGGTAAGACTAAAAATAGACACAAGGGGCCGGTTGTATAAAAAAGTAGTTAAAGTTAACTATAGTTAGTGCGAAAGTTAACCAATCAGAATCGAGAATTTTACAGTTAACTACCATTTAACTACAAAACGGGTAGTTAAAATGTAGTTAAGACTTTTGTACAACCGGCCAGATGAATAAGCTGGTACAATGATCGAAAATGTGGAACACATGCTGTCGACGATGACTATAATTAACTTCTTATTAATGTGTAATTGGCCCAAATACACCCTGCAGTTAATTAGAATCCGGGATGTTAATGATAAGCTACACCATGCATATGGCCATTAATAATAATAATAATAATAATAATAATAATAAACTTATCTTGTTAAACCTATATATCAAACTTGTCTTGTTAACCATAAAGCAGCAATGCACACTGCTTTTTTATTTTACTTTATAATTCCAGACAATTTTGCTTTAAATGTAAATAGTGCAAATAACATGATGTAGCATGTGAGAAAGGGTGATAAAGAGAGACTTGTCAACATTAGACTCAGAATTATGCCAAAATAATTTGTAAAGTTTTTTCTTTTCTGAAATATTCACTTAAATTCCGTTTTGTTGAATTTTATTCTGTTAAGTCTTGTTCAATATAATTATATTCTCTTTGGAGTCAGCTAGAGCTAGATAGGTCAAATTCTTTACGGCTTTTGTAGTGGCTATTTGTTCAAGAGGAACTCAACCGTGTTTTTTCGTGTTTCCTGATCCAATATATGGCAATAAAAGAAAGAGCGGTAAATGAAATAATTATAAACTAATAGTGAACAATGCATTCCACAAGGTTATTTGCGTTGTGATTCAATAGGGTATATAAAAGATTTTGGAAAATATTGCAAGCACTTTTTCTTCCTCGTTTTCCGAATCGTGCCATAAAAAGAATATGTCTTTCGTCGACGTAAGTCTTTATCCTTTTAGGTTTCATGATAATTCCGGTACATGCTAGTTTGTGAATTCAGGTACATTACTATATACTTACATACATTATTCAGCTCACTCCCCAATGGGGCATTTCAGTGACCGATTACATCAAGTATCTAGCTTACCTATATTATGTACTTAGCCTACATTATTTATTTTTACAATTGTGATATTACTTTCCTAATCCACCCAGTCAACTTTCCCTGTGGGAGGAAACCGGAGTACCGGAGAAAACCCACGACTTTCGGCAGAGCGTTGACTTACTCTTTTCACATGAGTGTGACGAGTAAAGTCCTCAACGAGAATCGAACTCCAGACTCAGAGGTGAAAGGCGGTTGCTCTTTCGCATGACGTTTAACATTATATGACCTTAAAAGGGTGGGCCATGCACGTGAAAACATACTGGAAAAGCGGGGTTACCTTGAAAATGCACGAAATGGCCGTTCAGGACTATTAAAATTTGAAATCCTAGCTATACATGCAGGACTAACAAATTGGGCTCAGCCTTGCCAATGCTGCTTAAAGAAATCCTAACGCATCTTGAGCAGCATATTTAACAGATAACTTGAAAATGTATTAATAGTCAGCCAATTAGTGAACAGCTTTTTTATCACAAAAACGATTTTTTGAGGTTACATGTAATTTTGAATTTTTAGGGAGGAGGGGATCATTATTTAGGGGTGGGTTAACTTTTTCTACACAGACAGTTGTTTAATGTTATGAAAACGTAGTTAAAAAGACAAGGATACAACGTATAGTTTACACTGTAAATATTTAATAATAATCACATATAAACTATGTAAATAGTTTATATATAAATAGTTTACACTGCCATGCAAGGCACCTTTCCAACAAAATACATGCAAATATAGAGCTAAATATATACACTTAAAAATTAGAATACTAACGAGTTTATATAATGAGACAGTTAAGTCCTATGACAAGGACAATCACGCAATAATGCATTATTGACCAAGTACTGTACATAACAAGTTTACATCAAATACTGAAATACAGTTGAAACTAACATTTAATAATGATTAAAGAGGTCATGTTTAAACGTTTTGACACAAGAGAATGTATTTGGTGGAGGCGGTGGAGCTACTTTACAAACACTGTTCCATAATTTTACTATCCGGTTGAAGTAGGAGTCCTTCGAAAATACTTCTCGATCTAGGCTCGCGCAGGCTACTAAAAATGTTTGACCGCTTGTCAGCATGCAGTGGCGTTTCCGCGTCTGGTCCAAACCGAACATTTATTTTCAAGGGAACGCAACTGTTAATAGCCAGAAGGCGAGGCAGCTACCGTGCTGTAGAATCATCCCTTCCTAAGCTACCAAAATCAAAACAAGCGAAGCAGAAGAAAGTAACATACCTCAATGACAAAGGAAGCAAACGTGAAACCGGGTTCGACGTGCACAAGCAAGTTTTGACTAGTGCTGTAGTAATTAAATGTGTTACCAATCATTTATTCATTCCAGCAGCTGTTCGTCATGGGCATGTATTGTCTATACAGACTATACTATACCTATGATTAATAGTATAAGATAAATGACTACTTTTTTCAGAAGCTTTTGATACTTTCACTTCGTGGTCTTACATATCAATATATCATCTATCGATTACGAAACTGTGATCAAATGCGGAAATGCTTGTAACTTAATTCCTAGAAAACTCCCACGATTTCCGGAAGTTCGTGATTTCACTCAACACTGCGCATCTTTATGATGCGTTCTGAGTCGGAATTATAGTACATAGCCGTTGTTATTTATACGGCATAAAGGCAATGGATTACTGTATCTGCGAATGCAGATATATTGCCACCATTGCCATCGTGCGAGTGTGTTAGCTTGTAGCCATTCAGCGACGAGCTTATATCAGCCAATCAGCGATTAGTTTACACCTCGTTTGACCAATAACTTAAAATGACGTAATTATATTGTTACTCTTTGATCTCGATGTACAACTGGATTGATATTGATTATTTCAAGATGGCGGACTATTTCAATGGCGGATTATTTCAAGATGGCAAGAGTCGAGCCTGTCGAGGGAGTATTTTTAGTGAGTATTGGAAGTGGTTTGATAGGGTTCAAGTATTTATAGGGACGTCGTATACAACAAAATGTCGCATTTAAATGCAATTTTGAAAGTCACAGGGTAAATCTATAAATTGTGAACGTTAACTTTAATTCTTGTGATTATCTTCACTCACCGCAATATAATGTCCGGTTTCTTCCACTGATAGTAAGTGTTCGAGTTGTGGAGGGAAATTGTCTCGTCTCATTCAACTGATTGGATTTTGGTCCTGTGTTGGGAGTAACATCAGAACGTGGTTTTAGTCTCACAATGATTTTCTGGAGAATCGGATGTATCGTGCATATATTAGACTGTCTTGCTACAATTCAACTTAATAACAGCCAACAGGTGAACGAGTGAAAATATGAGCAAGTCGACTTGTAGTAACTCTATAGTATACAGATAACTAACGTTGTGTAACATACTTGTTCCGCCATATACATACTCTATCCAATGTCGACGTCTTATAAATTTCGGCTCCGCCGAAGCGATCAGTTTTGGGTATTTCAATACCCATCACTAGGCTCTAGTAAGGGGCTGTAACTGTTTATATGAAAGCCGGGCTGGTTCGCTGACCGGGCCAGCCCGGTAAGCGGGATGAATTTGTCTTGTGTTTATATGAGAAAATTTCATCCCGGCAGGCGGGATGATTTTGTTGTTTTGACCATTGACATTGTTTTGACAGTTCTTAAAAATAGCTCGCAGACAAATTGGCGGCGGCGTCTCTTTCAACTTTCATCCCGGCAACCGGGCTGGCCCGGTTAGTGAGTGTTTATATGGGGAAATTTTCATCCCGGTAAGCGAGATCTCGTCTTTTTCAAGCGAGATCTCGGGAACCGGGCCAGCCCGCTTGTCCATATCTCGTTACACGGCGAGATCTCGCTAAGCGGGCTGGCCCGGTCAACGAGCCAGCCCGGCTTCCATATAGACAGCCCCTAAGTCTATCCAGTTTTATAGGGATACTTGATACGTTTACATCGAAAGACTTATATATAAGATTGATTCTCGGGTATTTGGATTACATTCTCTAATTCTCTTAAAATTCAAGGAGTTGTAACGCTGCTTCAACTACAGATTTTGCTCTTATTTCCTTTAATGCGACTTTTTCGCTTCTTCTGTTTTTTCTTTAGCTAGCTCAAGCACGGCTAGATGATTTTTGGTTTCATTTTATCCCTTTCTCCCCTCGTTTTTTTATTTTTTTATTTTATTCAACTTCGCCTAAATGGCGCGCAGGGAGTCCACAACAGCGTCAGCCAATTACTGTGGCCCCATTGTTAGTTCCTAAGGGTTAGTATTAGAGGGAGGAAACCGGAGTACCCGGGGAAAACCCTCGAAGCACAGGAGAGAATCTCAACTTACATGAGTTATTTGAGCACACTGCCGATCTCATGCGAGTACCAACAGTGACCTCGACCTGTTGTGAAACAGGCTCAACTCAGTGGTAAGAGGCAGCGCGCTAACCGCTTCCGCCACCCGTACTACCCTACTCGTTCTCTCGCTGTATCAATAATATCTCGTTTGACCCAAATGCTAGTGTTTCTCTCTATTCAATTTAATCTAGATGTTCCGCATCGCCAGATTGAGTTAAACGTCGTGCGATTAATTGTTTACCGCGGTTTGTTTTCCAGACTGCAAAATGGCTATATTTTGACAGACTCTTTAATAGCTTATTTCACTCACGTAATTATGTCACTACTAACATCTCTCCATCCACAACACTCAAATT
The DNA here is from genome assembly GCA_016169945.1 of Trachythela sp. YZ-2020. Taxonomy (NCBI): domain Eukaryota; kingdom Metazoa; phylum Cnidaria; class Anthozoa; order Malacalcyonacea; family Clavulariidae; genus Trachythela; species Trachythela sp. YZ-2020. Next base: position 26,295 of record JADLSH010000241.1, read on the forward strand.
GCCGCAGTAAAAAAGGCCTTAATAGGTTTTGATAATGTCAAATTGTAATAGCAAAACGTATATCTTCGTTTTACTTACGGGAACTTGGCCTCTTCGTTTTTAACCACCAAGCACATTTACTGGTTTCGTTATTCTCGTTTTCGTCTGTTTTCGCCGACTTTTTTTGTTTTTAGTTAAGTCTTGAATTTTACGTTTTGAAGCTTACCGCTGACTATATTTCCCATGATTTCTCTGGTCATCCACATCTTTTACTTTTAGGGAATGGTCATTACTTATGGGGAGGGGGGGTTGGAAATGGGGAAAATATGGGTTGAAAACTTTTTTGACCCACCATCAAGATTGAAGGAAAACTTTTAGCCCCCCCCCCGCCCTTGATAAAAGTAGAAATTGTTTCTGAGCCCCCCTCTCAACCATTCACTTAAACACACATTGTTCATGAAAGAAAAATCTATTGATTAAACATGGCACATGGCTTATCATGACGGATTAAATGTCAGTTAAATGGAAAATGGTTAAATGGAAAACATAGTGTGACATTATTCAATTTATTCCAGATTATCTTCAGAAGTTGCAAGTACTTGCAAATCAGTCGTATCAAGGGAAAAAATTTGCCACCTATATTAATAATCAGCCAAACTTTTTAAAATAGGCGGCAAAAGGGTCTGGGGTTATGGTAGGAGGGTCTGGGGTTATGGTAGGAGGGTCTGGGGTTATGGTAGGAGGGTCTGGGGTTATGGTAGGAGGGTCTGGGGTTATGGTAGGAGGGTCTGGGGTTATGGTCTCCCGCGGAAAATTTTGAAATCTAGAATCTCTGAAATGGCATTTCCTGCGTTCTGGGAGATTTCACATGCAGAAACCTCACCAGAACTTATGATGGTATTTAAGTCTCAAATTCCTTTGCCCCCCCCCCCTTTTCTAGATCAAAACGTTTTTGACTCCCCCTATATATAGGTGTGAAACTTTATTTGGCACCACCCCTCACATTTGCTAACCCCCCTCCCCATAAATAATGACCTTAGTTTTCAGAAGCCTCTTGTCTTTTGACCTGCATTTGTCATGCACGTACTTGATAATTACACGACAGTACACTAAACATAAATACTATTTATTTTTACTTTCTATGTCTTCAATTTTCTCCCGGCACTTCTGCTATAATTAAGAAAGACAAATCACCAATTGCTCCCAAATGTTGAAATTGACTCACATTGGACTTTATATTATAGAATTTATGGAAAAAGAAGAAAACCGGTTGAATGAAAAGTGAGCGCCAAAACAAGTCTTTTTTAAAAAAACTACAACATTAACAACCGTTCGAGTTGCTATAGGCTAGCAACAAGACACGGATGCGCCACAGCAACCCAAAACACACTAATTGATTGAGCTATTTACAAACGTATGCAGTAAATATATACGGGATCTATGCATTAATAATTTGGGGTAACTACACTTAAACCACTTATTATACTTTAGCTATATGCGTGTTATAACCTTTTCTCGCTTTGTTGAACATTCAAGTCCTCTTTTTAAGCGTCTCCAAATCTTAAAGTTTACTCATCTTGTTACATTACATATGACCATGTTTATGTACAAATATCACCGACGACTTTTGCCTTCGAGTTTAAATGATCTCTTTACTGTACATCAAATACATACATATAATACTAGACTTTTATCAAATCTTTGTTTTTCTTTACCGAAAATCAGAACAAATTTTGGATTATTTAATATAAGATATCAGGGAGTAAAAACGTGGAATGCGCTGGATGAAGCTGATAAACAAATGACATTTTTACAACTTAAAAGAAAACTTAAAGCTGATTTCATTGATGTCTTTTCTTTTTTCTTTATTCGTAAAAACATCGTAATTATTGTAAGATCAATCTTACAATAATTAATAAATTGTGCTACCTGGCCCCTAGTCGTTTAACCATTTGGTTATTTCGGGGTGCCAGCTCCTACATTAAAAATATAAGTCTATATCAATAGATTAAAAAACGAATAATGTAAAACAAAAAATGTAATTGTGTGATTGCTATGGAGCAAATAAATTGTTGTTGTTGTTATTGATGTATTTAAAATTTAAGAATTTTCATGGTTTAGCGTGCTCAATCGAGTTATTGAGCACGCGGGAAGTTGGGAGAGCACGAAAAAGCGTAAGAGTTGGTCGAGGCGCTATAGCCGAGACCAACTCTAGCGCTTGAGTGCTCTCCCAACTTCCCAAGTGCTCATGCAATAACTCTATTGAGCACGCTAAACTATTAAAAAATTATTTTATAATATATAAACAACACAAAAATAGCGTGAAAACAACTTTAATTTCTGCTGATAAAAATTCAATTTGTCATTTAATTTCCCGCGCTTTTTTAGCGTGCTCAATCGAGTTATTGAGCACGCCTTTCAGCCAATCAAAAACGTTCTTATATTAGATATATATTATAAGAGCATCTTGATAATGGATTTACAGTCAAGAAATGGTTTAAATTCAAAACGCTGCAAAGGCGATGGACGACGAGATGCTTAGAGGAGGACTTTAAAACTGTAAAAACTATGTTCTGCTATATGGAGGATGGGCTAACCTCATAACTTTCGTACGCATGCTGGCGGTGATGCCTATTAAATTCAGTCCCGAAAAGCATACCCTTGTAATATAATAATTAACTCAGGTCCTTTTTGACCATCATGTAATATGAAAAAAAGTTTCCTGATTAAATAATATTATTATTATTTCCATGAATACTGACGGCTTGTATTTTCCTTGACTTTATACCATAAACGGCCGACAATACAGCCGCAAAAGTTGATCCAACCATCAATTTAAATATAAACGAAACATTATGAAAACAGACACAGAGAGAGGTAGATCTCAACGGAGGCACAACGTGCCAGTTACGCAATTACGAGGGTATATCCTTGCACGCCGCGAAGACATGTGGTCACCCTGAAGTCACTTTTACAATGTTATTGAACTCTGGAAATGAGGATCTGAGTTTCATATTTGTGCAATTAATTGCAGTGATATAGCCAAGAAAAGCCAAAAATATATTTCACATTTTTTGACGGCGGAAATGAGCATAATCATCCCAGTTGCTTAGCTGCGAATGGTCTGCTATTAATTGGTTTACCAATTTAATTCTAGCAATTTTTATGTTGTATTGAACATCACACAAACTTATCTTCTATCTCAGGACAATGACAAGTTCGCGGCACCACTTGTTTCGGAAGTAACATTTTTTAAAGTCGTAAAAGTTTTAACATTTGAAAAAGTTTGTGAAAGTCATAAAAATACGTTAGAGGATAAGCTTTATCGTACAGTTTTTAACAGATATTAATCAGGTTTCTTAAATGTTATTAATTTATTTTCAACACTAGCTTGAAGGCTGTTTTGAAAACAATCACGTTTGATGGCGTAGGAATTCTATTTTGGCTTCAACGTTTCCGAAATAAATTGAGTTCATTGGCACAGATTAAAGAACAAAGATATACAGATGTGGAACGCGCGTGATTTTGTTCCCACTTTTCAAGTACCTTTTAAGGCTATTCCAACATGAAATTCGAAAAAATTTAATATCAATGAAAGTAGATTCATTTATATTGTATGGTAAGTTATAATTTAAGTCTATTTGACATGTTTATGTCTCAAAAATGGTTTAATACTACATAGAAAGGCGAATTTGCGAATTGTGGTAGGCCTTCTCGCTTCCAACCACTCCCCAGGCTTCTCACTCTAGCGCACCAAGCATTGCGGAAGTGACTGAAGTCGATTTTAAAGAATATATCTGGATGATTTGCACGTCGTTTTTTTACAAATGCATGGGCTATGACTAGACCATTTTGACAAAGCCATTAGCCGTATAAGACGACTAAATCTTTTTTAAAGCTTGCAGGCCTCTGTGAAGGAGAGTGTATGATCCCACTTACAGAAACGTCTCGCCTACGTATTATCTCGCCATGAAATCAAGAAAACCAATTTCCGATTTTGACCATTTTTAAGTAGTTTTATTTTTATTTTACATGCAAGCATCGAATATGGTTGCTAAACCAATGCTTTTTATGGCAAAATATCAAGGAACACAACAAAATCGTTAAAATATTTGTGTTGCGTGCATGAAATGTACATGTTTTGCAGCGCTAATTATAGAAGAACGTTGAAATTTCATCTCGGCGAGCGGGATGAAAATTCCATATGAACACAGAGAAATGTTCGTCCCGCTAAGCGAGACGTCTCGGCAAGCGGGATCATATGAACATGCGCAAGTGATATTTTCATATTTGTCAAGAGCATTTGACAGCTTTCAATTCGCCATAATAAAAAAGATGGCGCCGCGCGTTGGATTATGGGTAGATCGACATGTTTCAGATATTCTGTCATTTCTGTGATTTTACGAGTGAGTTAAGTTTCCTCAAAATACTTTGATAAAAACACACCGAATGCTATAGTTTTCTAACTAAAACATAAAAATATAACACGCATGCATCAACACTTTTGCTTAAAACATGAAAACTATTGCGAATTGCACAAAAAGAACGTAACAAAAACAAAGAACAATAGCTTTACAATACCTTCAAGTACATTTTGGATGAAATTTAGATCAAATCGTTGAATAAATACTTTGTTTGTCAACATTTTCGTTATTTCTTAAACGTTTTAACACACAAAAGTATGTCAAAACATAGCAAAGCTATTCTTCTTTGTTTGTGTTACGTTTTTCTTGTGCAATTCATAATAGTTTTCATGTTTTAAGCAAAAGTGTTAATGCATGCGTGCTATTTTTTTATGTTTTAGTTAGAAAACTTTGGCTATTTTTAGTTGTTTTTAAGCATTATAGCACACATGAAGTTGTCAGAAGACAGCTAAGATATCGTGCCTTCATCGTTTATCGTTATTTTTGCTTTCGGTGTGTTTTTATCAAAGTATTTTGTGAAAACTTAACTCGCTCGTTAAATCACAGAAATGACAGAATATCTGAAACATGTCGACCTCCCATAATCCAACGCGCGGCGCCATCTTTTTTATTATGGCGAATTAAGTCCTGTGTATATTAAACGGGGCCTAAAACCAGTCAAATGTTCTTGATAAAAATTATGTTACATACGTGCGCGTATAAATAATGGTCTTATTTGCGAAAGGAAAAGGTATAAAAGTTTAACTCGGCGCTAATCAAATACGGGAGAAACAGAGTGATTATTATTCATATTTATTAACTATACTATACGTGATTAAAATTATATCACGATATTATAAAAATCTAAAATCTACGTCAAATGAACACCATAATTTATTGGTCTCTCATAGTCTAACATTGCATTTGATCAGAAATTAATAAACAAATCGTTTGCCACCTATGGATCAATGAGAGTCCACTGGCTTCGTGCGGAAATGACTATTTCATGTTTCTCGTGGTCAGTTCTTCAAAACTACCCTATATATATATATTTTAATTACTTTAGTTGGATTTCATTTCCCTCCCCTATCTAGTGATGGGCGGTGCTGGTATCTATCCCAACTAACTTATTCCCACCAATAGTAGCTACTGAAGAGTCCAGGAATGCGCCATCCACACGCGAGTAAAGGAGCGAGGTATTCGTCCACTTGCAGCAATCAGCTTTGACTTCTACCAGATTACTGTGACTGATCAATGTGTCAGAAAATTCTGAACCAGACATCTTTGCCCTAGTTAGCTTTGCAAACAACATGACACACTTGACGAAATCGCATTCCTCGAGAGATGAATCTGTGAAATCGGAATGGCTGAAATCTGATCCAGTAAGGTTTGACTTTTGGAGGTTACGAACTTTCCCTGGCGAATGCTGTCGATAGACGGGGTGTACAAGATGACGCTCAGGAAGGCCTAACTTTTCCTTCAAAAAAGTGGCCAATGAGGGCTTTTCTGCGTGAAGGCGGTCACCCAGGGCCATGAAAGAATCCAAAACCTTAGGACATTGTACTAAAATGTATATTGGATGGTAAGTGGAAAGTTCAGAAAGTTCATCTGGAGATTCAGTGTATTTGGAGTCAATAGCAGATTCACAAAAGTATTTTCCACTGGTGCAATTTTCATAGTTATAAGAACATTCTTTGCACAACTCAAGATCTTCGCACGCGTGGTTTTCATCCGTAGCAGGTTTTTTACGAGACCGTGTCACTTGTACTTTTTCATCATTTTCGTTTTGACTATCATATTTCTTCGTTTCAAGAAACTCCCCGCGATAACCATACATCGTGTCACAAGCATCATTTGGTTTAACAAATAATTCAAATTTCGCTCCATTGCATTCAAATTTCGCTCCATGCATTTCGAAAATCGTTCGTCGCAAGCCAGGCTTTCGAAACACATCCGGAGCAAACCACTCAACACCATTCCTTGTCAGTAACTTCCGCTTTTTTTTTACTTTGCCATCTTCTTGTAGCACTTTCTTTAGTAAAGTGTTTCTGTCGAGTGTATCATCTTTGCGTTTCATCTTTCATTGTAAGGACTTGGTACTCAAACATACGAGACAATTCCTTGGCGACATCCATGATTATGCATTTTAAATGGGAATGAAAGTAGATTTCCACTTTTTTATCCAACTTTTTGGCATTTGACTTTTTCAATTTTTTATCAACTTTCGTGACAGTGAAGGTGAGACCAACTACAGCCGCTGCAGCAATGGAACCAACACCGAAACTTCCAATACTTAATGCTATTGTTGTTCCGACACCGAGGCCAAGGTAATAGAACTCACCGTTGCTGCATCAGCTAATGTCTTTGCGGTTGCTCCGACGTCGGGATTTTGTATATCCTTATTGTTAATCCCCAATTTTTCTAGGAATTTGTTTTCAATCCCCTTTTCGAAATCTTCGCAAAGCCTCTTTTTTTCTCTCATGATCTGAATATATAAAAACATATTTATAAGTGTGTTTTGATCCGCGAAATGTCGGAGGACGTTCAATGCCTGTGAAGATACTGTAGTATAAGTTGGCTTTCATCAAAATCATTGATACAAATGGTTTCACCCTAAGTAGGATAATAGTCAATTGTCAGTCTCCTGTAGATCCGAACTACGGCGAAACCATTGGTAATGAAGATTCTGAGGTAAGCCAGTCTATACTAAAACATATTTTAGTTGTCGTTCAATAAAATAACTGGAAAATTGGAAGCGGTGAAAACCCAAAATAGGATTTTTCCAGACTATATATGTTCTTACTGTTGTTACATATAAACAGTTATTAGGATTGCTTGATTTTGTATGTTTACTTTAAAACTTTTTAGTTCTCCTGATGAATGACCTTTGCCCCCAAACGACGGTTTCATATGTACTTTCTCCTGCCCTGGAAACACATCTGTATAAAGCGTTCACTCTACTTTGGTCAATCTTAACTAGAATAAGTTTAAATTCTACCCAGGTGCTTGCTCGTATATCCGCCTAGCATAGTTAACTCAAGTTCTTCCTTAGACCAGTTCAAAGAATAATAAAATTGCCAGAATGTTTAGCCAAGAAAATTTACCCATACAGTCTTATCTTTGGTATAAACAGGAAACTTTAACACAGTTTTTCTATAGTGTTTTAACACAACACTTGGGACATAAATAGTACAAAAGCTCTGCTATAGCATAGGAGATATAACCAAGGGATTATAACAAAATGTATACTTTGGATAAAACATCTTTTTGCGACTTATAATTCCCTAGGATATAATGGCTTGCTCTTAATAAAGGAACGAACATATAAATGAATCAACTTTTTTATTTACCTCGTTTTCACGAGTAGTTTGACCGTTATGAATGACTTCTTGTGTAGATGAAACACCATTTCCTGTATTTAAATATAAGACATAATATTTAGTCTTGAAATATAGCATTTTACTATTTCAACATTAAAAGCATTTTATACAATATAAGAAGCAGTTGTTAGTTTTGTAGGGTCAAGAAGACCACAAAAACACATTATTCAGAAAAATTGAGATAAGAGAGAATGCGATCCAAAATGTATGAGATCAGAGATTTCCAGAAAACACAAATATTACTTGCGTAAAAATTTTAACATGTTATATTTTTGAACAGTGCTTTCCTCACCTTGCCTTGGTACAATAGTGGGCGGAGGTTCGTCAACAGGTGTAATGTTATCCTACAGAAAAAAATCGAAAAAAAAAATTCAAACCATTAAATCTACTGCTAGAGGTTAAATTATTCTACAAGTTAGATATATAAAGGCCAACATGAAAGTGGGGCAGTGGCGAAACCTGAAATTTTTAGCGGGCGTGGGGAGGGAAAGACAGCATCACCATTTTCGGACAAGTGGGGCTTGGCCATGTGCGCGTGCATGGCTAATTAGACAACAAAATGTCATATTTATTCGCAGACTTACATAGTATTTACTCATTTCTAAATTCTATAACCTACATGTATTTCTTTATATTATTAAAAATACTGTATAAATTCGTTCCAATTGGTCTTATGGAATCAGAATTTTCTGCAGTTCATCACATTTCTGGTTGAGGAGACACCCATGCACACATATAGTCACGCAAATGGAGGGGATATATAAGATATTTGCGATGGGTGGAAGTCAATAGAGAGCTATTACTTTTAGGAAAACTATATTTTTGAGGGGATTATGTTGTTTTGCCTTGGGCGCTATGAACAAACCTTCTCTGGCTTTTCTTCAGAAGTATGAATTTCTACTTTACCACAGCCATCTTTTCCGACATTATGATTCTTACCAGTACTTTCCTTCGACAAAAAGTACATGTACTTCCCTACCAGATGAACATCTTCGCTCGTTTCGTTGGGCAACACATATTCCATTTCATGGTCGAACCTATGTTTTAAAATATCAAATAGAAATGTTAATGCTATGGGTCACTCTAACTACTCCGGTTTCCGCACACAGCCAATGTTGCCAGGACGATAAGCAATAAGAACCAATATCCAGTCCTACTTTTGAGATCAATGGGAGTGAGTTCGGCAATGTTTGTCCAACGTTTGTGATATATATATACTATCATTCTTTCATTTTTCAACTGAACAAAAATTGGAGCCAGCCATAAGCTTATTCAATAAAATATTTCAGATCAAATACTGAAATAGCGTGTTTTGTTGTCTTCATGATGTTAAGCTGTTAATTAACAAAAAACAGCTCTCCATTGACGAGTGCGGAACAATTAAGTATGCTAATGGTTATAGTTAGACATTTTGGTTAGCCCACGTGGTTAGGGTTAGCCCATGAACACACGGCAATAGACAGTGTAAACATAGTTAATAGTGTAAATTATAGAGTCGCATTACGGTGCATCGCAGTTTAATTAACAGGGCCGGATTAACGTCGCGCGAGGCCCGTGGCAGATTTTCAGCGCGAGGCCCCCAAACCCCCCCCCTCGTTATGAAAACCTTTGAATTCAAAGACACACAAAATTGTTAAATAATTGTTTTCAATTTTATCCGCAAATCACCGCAATTTCATATTGCATAATTTCCTGGGGCCAACCGCCAACCCTAAATGCGCGAGGCCCCTAAATTCGCGAGGCATCTAAATTCGCGAGGCACCTAAAATGGGCGTGTCCCAATAGAAAATGAGCGTGTTCTCGTAAAAATGGGCGTGGCACAGTAAAGCGCGAGGCCCCCATAAGCGCGAGGCCCGCGGCATATGCCGCATCTGCCACGTGGTTAATCCGGCCCTGAGTGTAAATCTTCAAGTTAAATTTATGGTGAGGGAAGATTGTGAATATTTACCATAATACACAGTCATCTAGATGCAGATGAGGGGTATTCTTTTCCATTGGAACACAGATATATATCTTTTGCCCATTTTTAAGCCGAGGCCCGAGACGTAAACCGGCAATTTCCCATTCGCTTTTAAGATCATCTCTTGCTGTGTTAGGCGCCAAAACAGCATATAGGGTCTTCCTTTCAAGATAATGCACAGCCAATACGATCGCTAAAAAACGTGAGATTATGTGACAAAGATTGGTTGACAACACTGTTCTCTTCGACGTTCGGCAGTTGCGTACGCCAATTCTTCTTCTCTATCGGATTAATTCTAAAAGTAGACAAAAAGGCACTTAATGATGCTATAGTAAAAATAGCAAGCTCTCTCTCTCCGATATGGACCACAGTCAAACATCCTTGAAGCAAATAAGCCCAAAGGGGGGCTAAATACTGTTTCCACTTCAACCGTATCGTAACGCACCGTAGGATTTTCTTTTTTGTCGACGTCATCAATTTGTTCCACCCGAGTGTTCAGGAAAACAAAGAAATACGCTAAGTGCAGAACTGAATTCATAAGTAGGGGGGCTCTCTAGACGAGCAGGTTACCATTGGGTGAAAACACTCGGGTATGGATGACGTCTTAAGCAACTCCCAAATTCCATGATATCATTTTATCATGCCTGAAAACTGTGGGAAAATTATATATTTTCAAGCATTCTTGCAAAAAAGTACGGGGGCTGAGATCCCATAGCTTGAGGAAGGGGAGCTCCGCCCCCAAGCGCCCCCTCTCTTCTAACACCACTGCTTCATACATATTATTGCTTCATGCATAAATGGAAATCAATTACTTGCAAAAATGTTTCAGTGAAAACGAGAACTTCAACTGATCTTTTCTTGGTCGTTCAATATACACAACGTTACTTTCATTTAATGTTTGACACTTGGATTTTGACTCCTTGTGGCTACGCAACAACAGCCCATACTTAGTTGAGAATTGAATCTTATTTCCAACTGGTAAAAATTCTTCTTCGATATTAGCGACGTCGCTGTGAGAGTATGTGAGCTCGACATCAACTGCTTCGAGAAATGGAGCCGTCTGCCCAGAAACTTTGATTACAGGCCCACAAACAAGATTGTTGTTCATATATACATCTTTGTTTAAGATCAGCAGGAAACAACTGAAATAGAGGTTTTGCACCATCACGTGACCAAACTCGAAAATATTTAACGCGCAACCTATAAAGCTGGCAGTTTTAACATGTTTTGTATGTCATTATAACAAGTATTCATAACAAATTTCAAGTCGATACAATTATTCCCTCGCGTGTTAAAAAGGTTTGAATAATTCGTGTTGCTGACGTCAGCATTATTTTCAACTGCCGTTAAAAACTACGTTTTTTCCAAACCTAACGCGAAAAACTCAGGTTAGCTTTTAAAAGCAATATATAGAGTATCATAGTAAATAGAATATAGAATTTTGTTATAAAACACATAATTTCTTGAGCATTTGTGTTTTGGCCGCCATATGGTGGATGCCATCCAACATGGCCGCCAAAAAACAAATGCTCAAGGAAAGACGTGTTTTATTAGACATGTATATATTCTGTTTACTATGGTACTCTATATATTGCTTTTAAAAGCTAACCTGAGTTTTTCGCGTTAGGTTTGGAAAAAACGTAGTTTTTAACGGCAGTTGAAAATAATGCTGACGTCAGCAATACGAATTATTCAAACCTTTTTAACACGCGAGGGAATAATTGTATCGACTTGAAATTTGTTATGAATACTTGTTATAATGACATACAAAACATGTTAAACAGCCAGCTTTATAGGTTGCACGTTAAAGATTTTAGAATTTAGTCACGCGATGGTGCAAAACCTCTATAGAAAAGTATTTGCCTAAATATAACTCAACAGACTTGTCATGAATTGTTCGAAATTGCTATCGTCTTGCATTTCAACACTACAATAATTGGTTAGATGCATATTGTTAACATTGGTTAAGAGGATTACTGGAAGGTTTGTTGTAAAAATAATTCTTAAACTGTGCCTGTAATTCGAAGAGCGTGCAACTAGATGTAATCATGCGCGCAGTTTTTATGCGCATATCTTCTTCCTAATAACATGACTCTGTGACTGACACGGATGCAATTGGAAAGTTTTCTTCACAAATTCTTCTAAAGTCTACAATCCAAAACAATAGTAATTCCGAAAACAGTAAACATCTTTAAAACGGTTTTACCTATACGTTTCGACAAGAGTGTAATTCAGTCTAGAGTGTAGTTATCACCATTCTTGATACACTCTAATTGAAACGTAGACTAATAAACAATTTACTGTTTTTGAAGTTACTATATTCAGTACCAATCAGTGGTGTAGTCCTGGAACAAGGAGGGCTCTCAAAAGGATGGTGTGACAAGGTGTGTGTGTGGGGGGGGGGTTGCCACAACAAGATAAACTTGGAAAGTTAGAGTATCTATTTTTGGTTCATTATATAATCAATTAATGTTTTTAAAATGAAGAAAATATTTAAGTTACTTCATGCTAGAGTCACATATTAAATTACCTAATGGAAGGATCAAAGTATTCAAGTAGTGATTACTAAAATAATTTCAACATTACAGTTTCAAAGAACTTCCTAAGTTAATATCAACATGGTCGAGCCCTCCTGAGCCCTCCCCCCCCCTCCTACACCCCTGATTATATTGTTATGTATCTGATAAAAAATACGCAGTGCATAATATAAAAATTTCTACACAGTACATTACCTGAACTTTTAAACTTTGTACCTTCTCCGTGACACCAGCCGGGAATGTGATCTTCAGTTCTGCATTTTCTCCATACTGCTTAGAAAAGGTATAACTTCTATTCATTGATATCCGAATCTGATCGGACTTAATTCGTGTTGCGGCAACCAAGGTACATGTCTCGTGTATAGCCGCTTCGGCAATTGGCAAGTAATCATTCAAGATCTCTGGATTACGTATTTCTTTTGGTATATCTAAAACAGAATATTACGAAGGTATAACTTTTTTCTATAGGATCGCTCACAAGAGGATTGTTACTGGATCCAGGCGGCTTGGAACACCCAAATAATAACTGCATTACTCTACTTTCATTATTACTTCATGCATTGCAAATATATAACATTCACGTTCTTACCCAGCTCAGCTCGAGTGGGTTATAATTGAATTAAAATTCTAGCCTCCTTTACACTAGGTAAATAAGAAATGCTTCCGCAGAGAAAAGAGAGTAAACGTATTGGCATTGAATTTGAATCTCACTAACATTGTAATCATACAGGCAAGGCCGGATATTTATTAAGACATCTTAATATAACCATTAATAATACATGAGCAAAACACAAAGAAAATCAGTGACATGATATTGTTATGAGATTAACTCATTTGTAAAATCTGGTTCGTTTGAGTTGTTACACTCAAGTCGTTTATTAAGCGATTATAAACACCTCAGAGTCCGCCTCGTATTCAAACACACTTTTCGTTGTTTCCAAACACTATAATAAACTCCCTCCAGGGTATGATATATTATATACAGTCAAACCTTTATCAAGCAGCCATTATTATGCGGACAACTCTCTGTTAAACGGTCACACATGCCTCAAAGTCCCAAAAATATTCGCTACAATTTATCGTAGATTACCTCTTAAACGGTCACCTCTATACCATGCGGCCACGGTCACCTAGGAGTGGTCCCAATTTGTGTTTCGTATTGTTTTCTACCTCTATTTCACTGCCAAACTAATTTTATTAGATATAATGTGTACGGTAGCGCAAGACAACCCAATTTAGAACTAAAACTTGAGCTAAGTTAGAAACCTTCAGTCAATATATGTAGATTTAGCCAATTTTTGAAAACTGTTTTTTATTAACTATATACTTGTTTGTTTTTTAGCGTTTTACTTGTTACGGCTACCAGTGATTTATAGTTAAAGGAACATTTGACCGCAGCCAACGCCCATGCACTGTCGACTTTCCTCCATTAAGTAGCCACCTCTATTAAACGACCACAAAGCCATTCCCAGAGGGCGGCCGTCTAATAGACGTTCGACGGTGACATAATTATAATGCCACGATGCAATAATCCATACCTTCAATAGAGCTTATTTGTTCCGTCTTTAACTCTTGACAACCAGTTGGATTCAACTTTTCAACGATCATCTCATAATAATCCAGAAAAACCTGGTCCTCGTAGACTGAGTGTGATAGAAGAACTGTCACAGGCTTCTCAGGGCCTGTTTATATGGAGGCGAGTTACCCGGCTGACCGAGTTACTCGCTTCGCCGGGACAAACAAGCGTTCTGTTTATATGGAACCGAGTTACTCGGCATTTATATGTTCAGTACACTGCAGTTTTCGTCGTCTTTACGCTTCTTCGCACAAGGTTCGGCCATTTTCACGTGGGAAGAAAACACACGCATGCGCTGTTTGCAAAAGTTCCACGCGGCTAGCCGAGTTACCCGGAAAAATTGTTTACATGGTAAAATATTCATCTCGCCTTGCCGAGATCTCGCCTCTTTTTGCCGAGATCTCGTCAGGGCGAGTTACCCGGTTGCGCCATGTAAACATTCCACCGGGAAACCTGTAATTTTCTATTGTAGGCGAGTTACCCGGCGAAGCGAGTAACTCGGTCAGCCGGGTAACTCGCCTCCATATAAACAGGCCCTTAAACGTCACGCCTTCGGGTTCAATTTTAAGGATCCGGCTTACGAATAATTCTCCATCTCTTGGCTTCACTTCACATTCTTTATATCTTACTCGGCTACACGTCAGAGTTACTTGCTCTTCAACAGTTTGTGGTGGAAATAAGAAAAAAGCACTTGCTACGGGGACACGAAAACATCCACCTTCCTCACTAATAGTGATGCTAAAAAACAATAACGGAATGATCATATACCGCAATTCTCAAAACTCATTAATAAGTCACACAAAAAAAAACAAATAAATTGTTACTAATTTAAACTTATCTGTCTTGATAAGTATTCTAAATTTTATACCCTTATACAATATCAGCCTCCTATCCATGCGCTTTAGAGGAAAAGAGAAAAAATAGCGTTAAGGTGGCTCCATACACTTTACTGCCTAAGAGGCTAAAAATTGATAATTTCCTTTTTAACATACGTACATGGTTTAAACTTCCATACAATTATAGCACATTACAATTAAAAAGAAATTAAAAAAATATGGCGTTTCCATGACGACTATGACGAAAAGAATGTTACCAAAAATGGCGATAATACTGTAGTTTTCTCAAAAAATTTTAAAAACTAATGCGGTGACCCCCATTTTTTAAATAATAAATCATTAACTTTAGTACTAAGAAATATTTTCTGCGAGTTTAAAAAATTCTGTAGATCCAAATCTTTGGAATTAAATTTCAGCTTTTTTGAAAGTTTCAGTCTACAGATTTTTTAATTTTCTCTTCGTGAACTATGCACTAGTGCTATGCACTTGTAGCACAAGTGCATATCTATTTATGTACACATTTTCAGGGTGCCTTACCGAACTCGTTTAGGAAATGTTTTATGTTACTATGGTAATATCTCGCTTGGCCAAGCTGTTTTTCTTCCTCTGCAAGATCAGTGATTTGACATGCGCGTACAAAAGTTTGCAGGCGCAGTTCCAGGTAAACACGCACATCCCATGCAATCGATAAAAGTTGTTTACTTGTTTTAATATAGCTTTTGTGTTTTGTACGTGCAGTGGCTAGAAATACAAACATTTTTACGATTTACTCACTAACAAATAATTGGAAACTCCAAGAAAACGGAAAGAACTATCTCAAACCATCGCTTTATTGCATTGTTTGACATAAGATATGTATGACATGTATGAATATTTTTGTTGTTTTTTACGTAAATGCTGTTTTACTTTTGTTACTGACTAAGCTTACTCTTCCACATGCAAAAACAAATCCGAAGATCCAAGATATGGAAATATTTAATACGCCGTGGTTAGAGGTCCGACAATTAGGTCCGACAACGTCGAACCTTTAAATTCTACGGTTATAGATCCGACAATCAGTAGTTTTGGACTTTAGACTAATATCACTATAAATTGGCGTAGTGGTTAGGGCGTGCGCCTACGGTGTTAAGTTTGGGGATAGGATTGGGGTTTGTTCAATCTATAAAAACTAGTAAATAAGCAAGTTAATGAAATGTCGGATCTATAACCGTAGAACTTAAAGGTTCGGTGTCAGACCTGTAAATATTGATGACAAGTCAAAAATTATTCGCCGTTTAACTTGGTAGATTTTGGAGATAGAAATAATGACTGACAATTAAATTTAACCGTTAACTTAGTAGAAACTTGTTTTTTAGAAAAATAAAACCTAGAAACAAATTAATATATCGAAATAAACTTGATTTGCAGCTGATTTTTGGCTTTGAAAACTGTAGTTACTTTCGCGCGAAAACACGAACCATGCAATGTGCGATATTAGAGACCAGTTCCCTATGACGAAAGGGTATCGAGCCACCTTATATAAAGATCAATGGCTACGCTGAGCGAGCGCGCGGGGGTTCTTGGGGAGGATGCGACGCTCAGCTTAGCCACTGATCTCTATATAGTAGCTTAGCGCGATTTTTTCTCTTTTCCTCTAAAGCGCATGGGTACGAGGCTGATACCATACACAAGCATCACCCTAGTATTGTATATACTGTATAGCTGAACTTGTGGTTAGCTCCTGGCAACATGGCTTTGTATACATTAGCTAATGCAGCGTTCAGAGGGCTGCACAAGAATCGGAAGGCTGCAGGTTGCATTTTTCGCAACTGCTCCTGGTTAGGTCTAAAAATATGTACATTATTTTCGCTCAAAATTTCCATCCAAAAAAGACCTTCAACGTTCTGTGACTTCTGTCTTGATAAAGCCCGTTTTTCAGCCCTTGCAGAAAGCAACTCGCAGATCGTTGCAAGCATTTGCATCTCATTAAAAAGAAATCTGAAAAGAATTCGGAACAGTACGGAACTGATTCGTCCACTTCTTGTTCACACACGGGAATTTGACGGTAATATATGCTCCAATTCGTCCTGTCCCGTCCTGTCCCACGCGAACGGAGCCTTAATTCAAAATTTCATGCAGTAAGGTATTTTGGGTAACTCTCCATGTCTAACATGATGAGTGACATCACAAAGATAAGGGTTAGGTTTGGGATTAGAATTGCAAGGATTAAGAATAATTTAAGGTAGTAATCTCTAACTCTATATTGATAAAGATAACCCATATAATTGTAACTTATGGCTTAGGAAATTATTACCTGTTATCGGCAGTTTTCCCACTATTTTCGAGAACTGGAACAATATACTCTGGGACATTGGATTGTGATTCTGGTGGTAAAATGAAAGAATGAAGAATTTTGTAAACTAATTTGAAAAAAATATGTGTTTGCATGCCTGCATCCATCAGTTTCGTTGCGAAAATCCTCCCTCGATCAAAGCCACAAGTAAAGGCTCTGTTCACTGGCTTTCATTATTTTCGTCGTATTTGTATGATAAACTTGAGTATCCATGATATTTTTACACCCATAATGCATGCATATAACACCAAATGTAAACAAGAATATCGGTCTCATATAATATAATAATAGACGGTATATTTAAAATACATTCGCACTAATACAAGTAATAGTGAATTACAGTACTTTTACAAGCATAAAATTATGAAGAATACTAATACTTCTTAAAACTAGGAAATAGAGTTATATAAAAAGATTGTAATTTAGATTATAAACCTAATTGACAACGGTCATGACTTATTCATAGTACGTGAGCACATAGCTGGAAAGAAACTGTTTTTAAATCTCTCGGTCCTACACTTAAATAGGCTAAAATGACTAGAGTGGCGCAGTTCTCTGCCATGCGACTCAACCCGAGTCGGAGGTAAAAGGTGGTTAAGGCGATGGTACTGCTATTTTATCCAACACCTTCTTACAAAGGGTATCGCGACGGTCGGATAGACGGGGAAGATAGGAGGTATCAAGGGCAGCTGGATAGGACATGTTTGGATATAAAATCCGTAGAGCACGGCGTTGAACCCTCTCGATTTTATCAGAAAGGTAGGAGGGGATAGACGTACTCCAGGCTGCACAACAGTATTCTAGCACAGATCTGATAATTGAAATGTAGATAGTCAGGAGGTCGTGTGCGGAAACCCCGGAGTTACGCAACACTCGCAAAATGTGGAGTCTCTTTGAAGCTTTGGACGTAATGGAATCAACATGGGCGTTCCATTTTAGGTCTCCTAGACCTAGAACAACTAATTGGGGGTGGACGTTTTGTGTGGTTCTGTTGGATGGTGGAATCTTGAAAGCGTGGATCCAGTGTAGGTAGTGATAAACATAGGCGTACGGGCGCAACTTCGTTTGGGGGGGGGGGGGAGGGTCAAAATTTTGCCCGAATTTTAAAGCTTACTCAAAATGCCCGATTTTTGATAATAACATTGCCGATAACAATAATTACATTTTGTATTCTATTTTACAAAATTGTATTTTACAAATAAATATGCTGAATTTTCACTTGTGCATTGCTTCTGTGAACTCAAAATGAACGTTTAAAAAGCTGTGAGTAGGAGGTTACACAATAACTTAGAAAAAATACCTATATCGTCCATGTCGTTGACCAAAAGTGTCAATTATTTTCAGGTTAATCATGTCGTTCTTAAAAGTTTCGTTGGCATGTGCTCGTCAGGGCCGTAGCCACGATGTTAACATTGGCACAATAAGTTTTTCGAGGCCAAAAGTCCGAGAATCTGTAGGGGGGCCGGGGGCATGCTCCCCCGGAAAATTTTCTAAAAGGGTATTTCGTGCATTCTGAGATCACTCTGATACCCAGATAATATATATTCAAAATCGCGTACACTCATTGCCATGGTTCAATAATAATACTGATGGTTCAGAATATAAGTTACTAAATAATCATTCAGTCTAATTCTTAAAGAAAAAAAATAATTTCTGTGAAATAATTGATGCGACATTCAAATGTCACTCGCATTTTCTCCGTTCACTGTTGGCTACGGTCCTGCTTGTCAATGTTAACGAGAGGCGATAGAATTGAAGCGTTCTTGGTCCATTGATGTGCGAAGATAGGTTTTCATGCGCCGTTCTCGTTATAGCCGTTACAACTAGAGCCAATTCTTCTTCGGTCAGGCAAAGGCATGTAACTGAATTACCGAAATGTTCAAATTATACTATTGTTTTCCAACAACACGCAAACTAGATAAATATACAGTACTTTAAATTATAAAATTCTGTTTTTGTTTAAGTTCTGACTACATAATTCTATTTTGCCCGAATATTCGTGAACCATTTGCCCGGGGTGCCCCCCCCCCTGCCCCCACGGCCCGTACGCCTATGGTGATAAACTATATGCTTGAGGGTTTGTACGATCAAACTACCTGAAAAAGACAACAACTGAACTTCGACGTTTCTAGCGAAGCCCCGTTTTAGGAACCAATTTGCCAAGTGGAAAACCAGCTAATTAACTTACCTTGCGGTGACTCACCATGGACAAAACTTGTGTAAGTAGAATCAAACTAGATAAACAAAAACAAACAAAATGAATAGACCTGGATTCAAACCATTTAACGAGTTGTATTTCAATTTTTTATGTTTCTCAACCGGCAGATGCATTCAAAAAGGTAGCCAACTGTGTAAACTAGAGAATATAGCTAAAACAAAGTAATTTTTGGAGGGACGCTAAAACGACTTGAGGATTTCATCGCAAATACGCGACATAGAAATACACTATTGAACTGTAAACAAGGCAAATACAAATGTTCAATTTCAGTCATGTTCGCGAGGATGAGCTTACTGGAGCTTAATAGAGAGGAAGGCTTATTCAATTTTGTCGAAACGCAGTTAGTGAGAAACCCGGTAAACTAACGTGAACTCCCAGCCAAATTGATAGTACTGTAAATCTAATCAATATACACGTGTGTTTCTTACCTTAGTTGCAAGGGGGAAGGGGGCTTAATGAAGAGGGAGGATTTCTTCTCTCAAAAAGGGGGCCTATTTGAAAAGGGGACTTATACGTTAGGAAGAGCCTGAAATAACGGTCAAAGGTTGTCGGGGGAAAATGTTCGACCAAAAAGGAATTTGAACGGACTTTTTCATATTTGGTCGAACATTTTTTCGATTTGATCTTGTCTCCAAATCTCCGTTTGACAAATTGCATCAGCAGTAAATAATAGTCTTCAGTCTAGCTTTGAAGAACACTGCCTACTTCATTTTGTCCAATTGATCAATTCAGTATTTGGTCGGACAAACTGATTAATTTGATCGGAAAATGTCCGATGTACGACCGTTATTTCAGGCTCTGTTAGGTAACGGAAGGTCTGAAATAAGTAAATAAAAAAATCTGCAGTAGGTCGACTAACCTCAACTGATCTGGTTTCAGAAACACTTTTGTTTATGTTGCTGGAAACTTCACACTCCACAACAAAATTGAAATCATAGCTACGTAAAGAACAAAAAATACCGGAGGTTTCGATTTGGTCAGGTCCTCTATGTAAACCAGGTCTTCAAGGAATTCCTGGAACGCAGCACGGCGTATGATTACATTAATACTAGTTTTCCGGACTTAAGTGTTGGAATTATCTGAACCAGCGAGTTTTAATCCAAACAGCTTTACATCGTGGACGAGTACCTCAAATCTGTCCTCACATTTGCAATAATGGAATAATAACATACTGGTATAAGCCAGTTCGGAGTTTCGGGATAAAATTGCTGTTGAATCATAACATGTAACTGAGACTGGAAGAATTAAAATATGCATATCGAAGTATTCAACTGTTCAATCATCATTTGAATATGCAAAAATTGCTCGAAGAGAAGTTCAGATAAAATTTATTCATTAGACTGAGTTTGGAATGGATCTGCATTAAATGCAATGTAAATTACATAATATTAACAATGTTATAATGCCAATATCTGATGTGCCCAGACTTTAAATTAGTATTTTACTCTGTCTAATGCCAGAAGATTTTAAATGGGTTAATGCCTAAATTCAGTAAATAATACAATTGTAGTTTACATTAATACCTGTCCAAGATAGCCAACACAAACTGGGCTGCTTTCTGTTGAGCATCAACCTTCCTATTCTGTGGACTGATATCTGGTGAGTACCAGCTACCATCATACATCACTTCAGATAAAAACCCAGCATCTGTCCTTTCGTCCTTGTATATAGGGTTATGGATCTTCTGCTTCTGTGCTCTTTCTTGTAACAAATTTTTATAGTTTAATCCGTTTGTTGCTTGAGACTCACTATCCATACTCTGATTCTCAATTGAAGGGGATTCATTCTTTTCATTGGAAATTTCCAAATCTTCATTTCCTATAGACCTTAATGCCTGCCCCACAGCACTTTGTTCTGCTTCTCTCCTTGATTTCTTTGGTTCTTTCGATTTATCAAGAACAGTGCTGACAAATTTCTGCCGTTCAACTTCATAAGACATTGCATATTTTGGTAGGTCAAGTTTTTTCTTCTGGGCATAGCTATATGGCTTACTCTGACTTTCAATTAGTACTAAACTTGTAGGCACAGGATTGCTTGGAAACCGTTGCTCACTTGGAAGCTGTTTTTCAAGGAATTGGGATTCATTCTCTTCATTGGAAACTTCTGAATCTTCATTACCTAGCCTGCTCAATGCCTGCTCAACAGCACTTTGTTCTGCTTCTTTCTTTGATTGCTTTGGTTCTTTCGATTTATATTCCTTTCCATCAATGAGAACTGTGCTGACAAATTTTCCCCCTTCAACTTCATGAGACACTACATATTTTGGTGGGTCAAGATATTTCTTCCGGGCATAACTTTGTAGGACATTTTTGTAAAATGTCTTAATCTCATGTCCAAGCACTGAACTTGTATGCATCGGATTACTTTGAAAACCTTCAGGTCGAAAACCTTGAGACTGAAAACCTTCAGGTCGAAAACACTCAGCTCGAAAACCTTCAGGTCGAAAACCTTCAGATCGAAAACCTTCAGGTCGAAAACCTTCAGATCGAAAACCTTCAGGTCGAAAACCTTCAGGTTGAGGATTACCCAAACTGATAACTATTTTAGACATTTCATGCTTGCAGACTTTATCATCAAATTTCCTTTCTAGGTCCTTGTTTCCTTTGATTAATTTGACAAGCTTATCACATAATATCATCATGTTCTCATCAATTTTCTCTCCCGATTCAGCAGCCAATGTAAGACTTTCCAATGCAGTATCGATGCAAACAGCCTCGTCTTTTGGCTTCAACTCAAACTTGTGATCTCTTAACAACTTAATCAATTTAACCTTATCCTGGCAGATTTTCAAATGCATCAATTCCTTATCATTTTCAAGAAGTGCAATGACCCTATCAACCATATTCTGCATCTCTGCATCACTGAATGACATTGTTGCACAATGCATCAGATCATTCCACACTTTTCTAACATCTAAAGGCAACTCTTTGTTCTTGAAATGATTAAGCTTGAATTCCTTGCAATTTACAAGGACATTCAAAATTCCAGAGAGGTCAGTCTTGTCAGGCCCTGTATTTGTGGCAGTAATGGTTTTGTTCCCTTGGTCATTCATAAAGCACTTCGCCATTTCCCAAGGGGTATTGTGCCAAATCATTGGGTCCGCATTCTTCCAAAGTAGTTTTCCCTCGCTCAAGGCGTTGATTTTAGCCACCCATTGGACACAGCTTGGGCAATTTGGTGCAGCTCCTTTTTTCGTATTACAAGCAGGAGTCTTAGTGCATACTCCTGAGCCTAATCTGGTTTTAATATCATTGTGAACGGCTACAATCACATTTTTAGTGAAGTCATGTAGAGCTTCCTTTGATTCAATGAGTGCAAGAGATACTTTCAGCCAATTCTTATATCCTGAGTCGTTTAAACGTTTCTTGAACTCCTCGTCTGCCATAACTAGTGATTATTTAACAATTAGACAACGAGTCCGAGTTGTCTATGAGCGAATAGTCAACGCAGGCGAAGACTTAGTAGAATATTCGCTCATAGACAACGAGGACGAGTTGTCTAATTGTTTTAGTATACACCTTGTATAGATATATTAATTTCGAGAAAATAATCCATACACCGTGTAATTTTTAAAATAATTTAATTCAGTTGTGTTATTTAACCACTCGTGAGCGGCAAGTAAAAGCAGATTTATTAATAAAATACGGTTTCTATTTCGTTCCTTGCCATTAAAAATCATCATGCCATATTTTGTGGCCTTTTTAGTTTTCTCAGGGGTAGAATTTTCTATCAAACTCTCCAAAAATTCCTCCGAAACGTCTGCAAAACGAGAGTTTACTGCCATATTTTTTCAGGTTTGTTTTCATTTTTCCCAAACGTTGTCCATCACGAATGGTGAACGGTTGAGTAGCCAATCAGAATG
The DNA here is from genome assembly GCA_016169945.1 of Trachythela sp. YZ-2020. Classification (NCBI taxonomy): domain Eukaryota; kingdom Metazoa; phylum Cnidaria; class Anthozoa; order Malacalcyonacea; family Clavulariidae; genus Trachythela; species Trachythela sp. YZ-2020. The sequence continues at coordinate 49,378 of JADLSH010000241.1, forward strand.
TAGGATTTGTAATGGACAATGGTTGGGTGTATACTAATCTCGGATGGAACACTGATATTTCGTGTTTAAAGACGAAACGATTGAAAAGGACGCCAGAGTTTTCAGTTTTACAGGTTTCGCTTTTACAGGTTTCACTTCAAAATACAGGTTTCACTTCAAAATACAGGTTTCATTTGGTTTCATTAACTTCCACACCGCGCGCCGGAGTCTGGGACTAAATTTGACTTCCGAGCAGTGCACAATCTCGTACCCCGAGCCCGCGATCCTTCGGAGGAAGGAACGGACCCAAAGGATCGCAGGCTCGGGGGACGAGATTGAGCAGTGCAGAGACGATGAGCCAGTTGGCTCCAGGGGCCGGTTGTATAAAAAAGTAGTTAAAGTTAACTATAGTTAGTGCGAAAGTTAACCAATCAGAATCGCGAATTTTACAGTTAACAACTATTTAACTACAAAACGGGTAGTTAAAATGTAGTTAAGACTTTTATACAACCGGCCCCAGGTTGGCAGCTCCAGTTTCGCGAACCTGGAGCCAGCTCCAGATTGGCTCGAAACTGGAGCTGGGACGACAAGTTTGTAAACAAAGCGTTTTGGCCGCTTAACCAGTAATGTAAATGAATTTCTTTTGAAAGACCATTTTTACCTGTCATATTTTCTAGTACGTGACCGAAAATGAGAACTTTATTATGTTTCGTTTGTCCACAGTAGCTTGTGAAAGTTGACTATTTTTTCTGACGAAGGGGCTGGTCAGCGGCCCGATTGATCGTATAGCTTTTTAAAACCTTATTTTTTTACCTTTATAATGGCAAACTGTAAAATTTGATTCATGACCGTTCTACAGAAAGTATTCAAATATTATGTCAAGCAATAAGCGTACTTCTACATCGCGAAACCGCGATAAATAACTCTGGCAAAGTAGAGCCATCTATTTCACGCGCGGCCCGCTTGTATTAATTTCACACTTCCGTGAACACACAACTTTGTTATCGGTAAATTTGCGTTTTGGAGAAATAACCCATTGAACGTTTAATGATATATTATTATTTATTGCACCTTTTTAAAGACTAAACGATCAAAACATCTCCCATATCTGCAACACACAACGCAAACAAGAACGCGAAAAATGGTGTTAAATGCGGCTCAGATTGCCGAACGTCAAATACGTCTAGCATAGTACAAATTGTTTCGCAAAATTTCCTCTTAAACTCGCCTTTCTGCGATTTTTCAAAAGATGACCCTTCTAGATTAATTGTCATTCTACCATATCCTATAGTATTTAAAATTTTAGGATGTATATCCAGCATGAACAACTCACGAGAACACTGGCATTCGTGACCGACATGAGAAATCCACTTTCAATAGATGTAAATATATTAACGTAATTGACCAGGGTTGCCAACTCGTCAGCTGAGAGTTAACAAGGTCTATCTGCATTCTGCATGGTATTGAGAATTTAATTTTACTAAATTTAGTTAACTCTCAGCTGACGGACTGTAAATGTGTGAAATTCCCAACTAAGCTTCCCAAATATCCCGAGATTCCCCCAAAAATCCCAATGTTCCCACTTTCGTTCCCAGTCCCCAAAGACCCCAACCTGCGAACAGGCATACTCTGAAAAAGAGATCTCGAAATATGCGTAATACTTCATGAAACATACTTCAGTTGGATAAACTGATCTAGTATAACATTTGTAACATAAAGTTCAATAGGATGCCAGCAGACGAACGCTGGATTTTTTGAAAATTGTTATTATATTATTGTTTATTTTAATTTAAAATAATTTTACAAAAAAATCAAATTTTAATTCTCGAACTTTCTGTTCTCAAAAATCCCCAAAAAATCCCGAGCATGAATTTTTAAAACAAAAATCCCAAAAAGTTCCCAACTGCTTTTTAAAATCCCGAGATCTCGGGATAAAATCCCGAACTTGGCAACCCTGTAATTGACAACCAAAACAATCAGTCCATGTGCTTTGGCACGTGATGTCATTTGATAATCTCTGGGGAAAACCGTATCAAGTAAACAAGTTGATTTTAGTACAACTTTAGGAACAAGCTTGCATACATGTATGCTGAAATAGATCATATAGCCGTCTTAGCTGAATCGAAATGAACTCAAATGTCAGTGTGCTTGATTAACTCGTGTAAGTTGAGATTGGTTGGTTCTCTCCTGTGCTTCGAGGGTTTTTCGTCGGGTACTCCGGTTTTCCTCCACACTAAAAACTAACCCCAAGGCACTAACCTTAACTAACTAACCCTCGGAACCTTTCTCAATTGGGTTGTAAAACCTGTTAAGGCTTTCCGTCCACCTCAGAGTGGTAAGCATAATAAAAAAAAGCCAAGATTATTTTATCAGACCATTTTCACTTCGTGCGACTTGTGTTTCGTTAGTGGTTTCTGCAGGCGTACGCAAACCTATAACAAAGGACATCCTATTGCGTAAACAGAGTGCTCACGAGGTAACTCTACTATATAACCAAGGCTATTAAGGGGTTCATTTCTTATCTGGGAGGGGGGGGGGGGGGGTTGGAATGATAAACTTTTCCCCACCCTAAATAATGATATTTTTTCATAAGACCCCCCTCCCAACGTTTTGTGATCATTGCCAGCTGACTTTTACTACTGTAAATATATTTTCAAGTTATACCTAGCAACAGATAGAACAAGCTGTAACTATGTTGTAATATCTTGCTCAAGATGTGCCAGATCTATTTGAGCAGCAGTTACGAATTTGAACCTAACTGTGTGGTCTGCGTTGTCATTCTATAGGTCTTGAATAGCTTGGGGGTTAGGGGCACGCTCCCCCGGAAACTTTTGACATTTAGTATCCCTGATCTATCTAGTATCTTTTTTTTCTATGGCCGACTCCCTATTTCCCCTCCCCCCCCAAACTGTCATTTTGCCTGTCCCATACAGGGTGAGTCAGAAAAAAGTGATGCCTTTGAAATTTAATACAATAGTGAACCTTTTGAAATTGAACTTCATATTTGCATTTTCTTTCAAAGAATCTATTGTACCCTATTGTATTTAATTTCAAAGGCATCACTTTTTTCTGACTCACCCTGTATAGGAATGTAGGAGTTAGGGTGTCCCTAGTAGCAGTAAGCATACCCTAATTAATCTCGGCGGACGCATTCTCGTAAGATTTCAAAAGTTAATTCCGAACAATCAGCAATAGCCAATAAACAATATTTACTATAATCTTTGTTACAAAATAAATCCCTTGATGATAAAAACCTTTTAATTATCAAACACAGACTAAGAAACAAATGAACTCCTTTCCAGCACCTGTTTCATACGTTGCTTGGGGAAACAAGAAAACAGGTCTGGATAAACACATGCGCAATAATTTTACAGTGCCACGGACGGGTTTTTCCACTGGGTTTTCCCCTGAGATTATCAAATGACATCACGTGCCAAAGCACATGGACTGATTGTTTTGGTTGTCAATTACGTTAATATATTACATCTATTGAAAGTGGATTTCTCATGTCGGTCACGAATGCCAGTGTTCTCGTGAGTTGTTCATGCTGGATATACATCCTAAAATTTTAAATACTATAGGATATGGTAGAATGACAATTAATCTAGAAGGGTCATCTTTTGAAAAATCGCAGAAAGGCGAGTTTAAGAGGAAATTTTGCGAAACAATTTGTACTATGCTAGACGTATTTGACGTTCGGCAATCTGAGCCGCATTTAACACCATTTTTCGCGTTCTTGTTTGCGTTGTGTGTTGCAGATATGGGAGATGTTTTTATCGTTTAGTCTTTAAAAAGGTGCAATAAATAATAATATATCATTAAACGTTCAATGGGTTATTTCTCCAAAACGCAAATTTACCGATAACAAAGTTGTGTGTTCACGGAAGTGTGAAATTAATACAAGCGGGCCGCGCGTGAAATAGATGTCTCGACTTTGCCAGAGTTATTTATCGCGGTTTCGCGATGTAGAAGTACGCTTATTGCTTGACATTATATTTGAATACTTTCTCTAGAACGGTCATGAATCAAATTTTACAGTTTGTCACTATAAAGGTAAAAAATTAAGGTTTTAAAAAGCTATACGATCAATCGGGCCGCTGACCAGCCCCTTCGTCAGAAAAAATAGTCAACTTTCACAAGCTACTGTGGACAAACGAAACGGAATAAAGTTCTCATTTTCGGTCACGTACTAGAAAATATGACAGGTAAAAATTCATTTACATTACTGGTTAAGCGGCCAAAACGCTTTGTTTACAAACTTGTCGTCCCAGCTCCAGTTTCGAGCCAATCTGGAGCTGGCTCCAGGTTCGCGAAACTGGAGCTGCCAACCTGGAGCCAACTGGCTCATCGTCAGTGCAGAGGTTGGACAGCAGGCCGCAAAGCATCATGGGTAATGAGCGTATGTTTCCATGTGCGGCCTCATTTATGCGTTGACTGCCGTGAAGTTAACATCTCTGGCCATAGCAAATTCTGCGAAAATGGACGCTATTGATACAGAGACTCAATGCCATCATTATGGATGTGTTTAGTGTTTGTGTATCGATGTATAACAAGGCTCTTTGAGTCCGTTTAATGGATTTATTTGTGCAGAAATCTCAAAGGCTGCGTGTGATCAACTGGTCTTGTGGTCAATATAAATGTTCATGTGTTGAAAATTCTATATGTATTTGTGGACACTTTGTTCAGTGTTGCACGTATTGCATTTTATATACTAAGCTGACCCACTGGCACTGCCTGGATCGTCTGTATTTGTAATGTACATTGTGCAACTAGTGAGGAGTATAGTACAGAGAGTTAACTAAATATTTATTGGCCAGATTGATTCTGCTGGCATCAAAGGATTCGACTTTTAATATGTATTTAGTTATTTATTTATCCCAATAGCACATTGTGACTACTGAAAACCCCCATATTGGGGTTGTCAAAGAACTTCTATTCCTCAGCTTAAACATACTTTTGCAACAGAAATTACTGGTGAAATGTACACCCAAAAGTGAACCCTTTGAAATTTATAAATACAATAGTGAACCTTTTGAAATTGAACTTCATATTTGCATTTTCTTTCAAATAATCTATTGTACCCTATTGTATTTAATTTCAAAGGGTTCACTTTTTTTTTAGACACCCTGTAGACAAAACAAACTTTACAGTAATACACAGTTCCATTTTTATTGAAAATACATAGCACATGCATAAAATATAATAATATCTCTGCTCATTCTCTACATATATTGGCGCCAGGCTACATTATGGAACTGTTGTTAGAAAAACCGAACTGCTGTTACCAACTGAGATCTGATGATCAGGGACTACTTTTTATCCCAAAAACTAGAGCCAAGACTCTTGGTGATCGAGCATTTGTGCATGCAGCTCCGTCAATTTGGAACATGCTACCTTATGGTATTAGAAATAGTAAAACAATTGACTGTTTTAAATCTCAATTAAAGACTTTCCTTTTTAAGAAAGCTTTCGATTCTAACTTTTAGATTTATAGACACTTATACCTTAATTCTTAATATTTTAGCTGCTTGTATATAGTAGAACTTCATTGTTGTAAAGCGCTTTGGAATATTTTATATAATTTAAGCGCTGTATAAATCTTTATATATTATTATATTTATATTATTATATATAAATAAATATTAAAGAAAGCAAATATTCACCAAGAAGGCAAATTAACAATACAATGATAGAACTAAAACCAAAATACAAATCTGTAAATAAACAACAAATTTTACTTCTAAAATTTTCTTCTAAAACTCAGCACTTATTTTAAACAGTAAAGTCCACTTCATAAAAATACGAGCAACACTGCGTCAATTGTGGAAATTCGAGATGTTCAACTTCAAAGATTGTTGACAGAAAATGGCATCGGATTAATACAATATGACGACGTACAGCCTACATAAAAGATCAAAATAACGTTTAGCATACAAAATACTGCTCACATAGGTAGATCAATAGTTATTGAAATAGCATGGATGCATTCCAGGAAAAAAAATGAATAACAATGACAAAATATTCGATATTTGCGAGTCGAGCGGGCCGTCAGACAACAAAATTGCAGACAGAGCCAGACACTAGCCCAGATATAAAATCTCTAAACAACACGCAAATAACTCCTAAATCTCCTAAAATTCATTCAAAAGTACTTTAACGCTTACTCTAAAGAATAACGCTCTTTATATTAAAGAAGTTTCAAGATTCATTGGGAAAAACAAGCTTTGGTGGCGCAATGTCGTCAGGCGCAATAAGGTGACATTTTGGCAAAAGTTGAAATGAGTATGGTCACTTCAATACCGATTATCTCGAAAACTGCCGGGGGATCCCCGGATCCCTCCAGCAGATTTTTAGTATATACATTTATCTTGATATTTTTGCAAAAATTACGAAAATCGAACCATGGGAACTCCAGATATTTTAGTTTGAAAGTTGTAAACAGACGCGGCCTCGAGTCATCACGTTGTGATGACACGACGGACTTTAATCATCAAAATAAGTTTAAACAATAATACTTACCTCAGAATTTTTTACAGATACCACAAGTTCTTGTATAATATGAAGGCCACGCTTGCTTTTTTATAGAATTTTTAAAATATTAGTATGTATTTTTCAAGTGTTTCTGCGCCCAATGCAAATTAGGCAGCCTAAAATCTTCACAAACACGATGGAAAAATAGCGCGATTTCATTGGTCGAGAAATTCACGTGACAGCTGTCCAACCCAGTGAACTCTATATGGTCCCAGAGGAGGAATCGTGAGTATACCACAATGCATTGCGCTGGAGTTTTTTTCGAAATCAAGATTTTTGGCAGGAGCGGCGAGAAAATTCCTGATTTCTACTTAGTATTTTCTCTTTGAAAATCAGATATTTTTAAAGGTACGTGTTGAAATTGTTGTAGTATGTGCATCATATTTCACGGTTTTGATTTTGTTTTCTTTCTACGATGTGCTTTAGTTATATTAATTTACATATGTATTAACCTAATTTTCGGGTTACTACTCAAGTCGTAAAAATAGCTTTGAGATATGCTGGAGTTTTTTTTACTTTTTGACTAGGAAGGTTAATAAAAATAACATCACTGTATTCATGAAGAGTTTCTCTTTCAATTGATACCAAGAAATCAAAAAAGACTCCACAAACCAACGAGGGATCGCATTTTGAAAATGGGGTATTTTGTGATATTCATGCTGCTAATTAAATATGCAATTAGAGCGCTCTGCTTGGAAAGTGATTTGTTCAAAAACCCTAAGAACACAAACTTTTTGTTTCTAAGCTCAAATTTATATGAATTACCCATTAATAGTGTAGAGAAAATCATTTAGAAATGTTATAATGTCTTTATTAGGTTCTATACACAGTATGCACAATGTCAATGGTATTACATACTATGTAAACAACTCTTTGAGTTTGAAGTAGTTTAAAATATTAGTAATTTTAACCTAAGGGTATCAACTGAGATGTTTTTCTCTTTTCTTTATATTGTAGACAAAGCACTACTGGAGTGGTAAAAGTCAAGTTTATGGGATAGAACATTCCTTGTCTGAAAATTATTATAATACTAACCTAGCATTACCTAATTTAGCTAACCTTGAATTATATAAAGTTTTGAAGCTTTGTTATCATTTTACAGTGCCATAGACAGTTTGCATTTTTGTAACTGTCATGACTAAGTCATGTTCGACAATGAGAAATAGTGTGGATCTGTCTTGTCTTTTGTGTGCTCTATGTAAATCAGTTTTTACTCTACCTAGTAGAGATATATCCACACTCTGTTACACAGGTCATCTTGATAGTTTCACATTTACGACTAAACAGAAACCAGCCATTATGTAACTTTGAGTATGAAAGCTGAAAAAATGAGATATATCTGTGTAAGAAAATCGGCATATCAAACTTCACCGAGCAGTTCACATAGACAGGGGCGAACTGGCTACCTCAGATGGGCCTGGGCGACCTGGACTAGAGGGGGCCCCTGTACTTTTTGAGTCGTATGTAAAAGCCCATTTCAAGGGGCCCAAAGGAGCCTTACAAGCAGGGGTCCACTGGGCTTTTCCCTACAGGTGGGCCCACTGGGCTTTTCCCAGGTGAGCCCGACATGCCTGTCCGCCCCTGCACATAGAATGCACTCTGATGCTATATGGATGTTTACATGAAAATTGGCCCTCTAGCAACAAATTTGTTTTGCTTTAAGGTAAAAACATTAATATCCACAACTCCTTAGATTATTGTCCAATACCCTCAACCTTATATATTAGTCCATCTCAAAGACATTTAAAAATAAACTATTAGTTTAAGAAATATGTATTTGCATCCATATAATTTTAAGATTTTAATTACAACATGTTGTGCTTTGATTTCTAACCTAATCGATGAATAATTAAATACACTGCAGTAGCCTTAATATTGTTGATGGTTGTCTTTATAGGTGTGTTCATTAAGTACAACAGTGCAGCATATGGTGGCTAACTCAGATACTTTGGCCATCTGTTTGGTAGCAATTAGTTAAAACCCACCTGTTTTATTGTATATACAGTATATTTAAAAGTTTATGTTGTATAATTATGAGGGATGAGATTTCATCTTTAAAAATAATAAATTGATGTCCATTTTGGCTTGGGGTGAGTCTGTCAAGTTCAGTAACTTTAGATGTTCATTCATCTGCATAGCAGTAATAATGATCGTAAACCAATCTCAGGTGACTTGCAATAGTCCATGCATGTTGTCAGAAAATCTTCATGTAGTTAGCTTCTTTGTCACATGAAGCATTACATGTCAGGTGGTAGTGTGCTAGTCCAGGGATTTTTCATTGAATTAATTGTATTGTAAGCATCTGTCCGGCTGTCCATTTAGATTCATACAATATACATGATGTACACATTTCTTTGAAATTTCTTTCTAAAATTAAAGATCATAATAATTTAAATACTTGTTAGAATGTATTTATCATGAATGCAACTACCTCATGAATATCAATCCCAATTTTGAATATTTTTTAAAAACAATAGTGTAGTACACAGACATAAAATAGTTCATATATTGTATTACATATGCTTTATTTACTGTCAGTAAACCAGTCCAAATAGGAAATATACTTTGTCTGATGGTTGTAAGGCAATTGATGGTTGTAAGGCAATTATATTAATGCAATTATATGCAACAGAGTACAAATATAATATTCACACAACATTGACAACAGTTTTAATATTAATATAAATGTTGTCTGTTGAAATATCAGATGGGGAACTTTCATGTCTATATGTGGGTGGGTTGATTTTGTAAACAATATTCCTGCGCTAAAAATATTATAATTGGGATGGAATTCATGTTAAATTTTTACATATCAAATAATTTAATTGGTATTGAAAATAATATGCATTGTTACTAGTAAAATTTTAACTTCCTTACCTTGGGAATAATACTGGAAATGTATTCGATATGGACTTAACAATAAAAAGCAAAAATGCCTGTACGTTTATAATCGTTTATAACTTTATATATCGTCGAATGAATCACAAGTACTCCGCGACAGCTTGCAGCATTAATTCTACGCACGTTGCAGGCCGAAAATGAACACCAAACGTTCTTTCAACGTGGACTTGAGCAACGAAGAAATTAATATATCGTGAAATCAAAGTTTTCTTGCGACAAAAGTTTGAAATTTCATCATAATTCGGACATAATTCACTTCTGTGTTGATGTTGTCACTGCGACAGTCAACCGAAGAATGAACGACTCGCTCCGGCGAATTGATATGATTAATATGTGCGAAACCGCAATGCATCACGGTATATTGACGATACCTCCTCTGATATGGTCCAACCCACTGAGCTAAATATATCTGGAGGACGTGCTGCTAATGTGTGCCAGGCAGAAAAGTGAAGCCAAAAACATGGCGGATTTTGACGTCAAATGACGCCATTGCCATGACGACTGGTCCCAAATGCCAATGGTAATTACCACTGACCAGGCTCAATTCTGAGCCCGCTACAATATTCACACCCCCCTGGTTTTTGAAAAAATATAAATTTAACCAGCTTTTGCCGTGAAATCTCGATGTTTTGGAATTTTCGATATATTTTTTCGACCTTTAACAATTTATTTGAAGACATACAAGTCGTACACGATATTCTCGTCCATGAAAGACAGCAAACAAAGATTAAAACCTCGAGAAATGTGGGAAAAGACGGTGTTTGAACTTTGAAGCGATGCTGCAGTAACCAGTATAGCTGACAGGTATATTTTATTAATTTCACCGTTCACATATACCTCGACATAACTATGGATATTTCGTGAAAAAATGGCAAGACTGATGATAAAATATACTTTATTTGTTATAATTGTTTATAAGCAAACCGTCCCCTTGTAGGCTTGTACAGCATGAGTATTAAAAATGTCCTATTTTAGCCATGAGTATTTGTAGAAACTAGTCAAACCACAATACTATAAGCTTTGTTTTTTACTCGATGTTCCCCACAAAGCAAAGGGGTATTTTGTATAAAAATGTTAGAATTTCATATTTTCAATTTTATACTAGTTTGTCAGTTAGTTGTATATTTGGGCTTAGAAATATTTTTCTGTCAGCTGTATATAATGCTTAATTAAATTATGGTGCCCTTAGGTTGGGGTGCGCCAATCTTTAAGATTCTTAGGTTGGGTATATTCTTCATTTACCACAACTGTGGTGATTGTATTTCCTACATTTTCTGATATGACTTTTTATCATGAACTAGTGAAGAGTATCCGGATAATTGCCCACAAGTGCATGCACCCACAGTTCTAGTGTATCAACAATCTTTTGTTCTCTTGCCAGGATATAATAACATGCTTTACCCCTTTAACAACTGATTGTACCCTACCATGGAAGAGTAAAATCGTCTGGCATTTGACAGAGTAAAATACTCCCAGACACTGGCAAATTGTTTTGTTAACTCACTAACAGTGTTTTCAGTAATTATTGTCATAGCAGGCTGAATTTCAAAAATAGGTGTCTGTTCTCAAAATTTCCAGATGAAAGACAGATATAGATTTTGCAAATAAATAAAGAAATAGGCGGCTTTGAAAGGCCTAATAGCATAGACAGATTTTCATATTTATTTCTAGGGGGGTGCCAGAAGTTTTCGGGGGGTGAGCTGGCGAGGTAACACAAGGCGTCACCAAACGTTGTGCTCAGCCCCCAGTGAGGTCCAGGGGTGGAGCCGGTAATAGGCAGCGGTAAACCGCCGGTAACTGCCTCTTATTGAAAACACTGCACTAACTGGCAGTACCCTAGTACATATACAAAGGAAACATAAAGCCAGATTTCCATTAATTAAAATTACAACCACAAAATCTGGACCAGTTGCATTTGCAGTCTATTTTTACAATTTTGCAACAAGGCAATTGTGACAATTACTATTTGAGCCATTATCTGGCAGTACCCAACCACTGAAGAGAAAAATTAGCCTTTCTCACACCACCATTTTTGGGGTACTGCCTTCTCCAGATCAGATAATGTAAGCACTGAAAATGTGATTTTCCATAAAACAGTGTAGTTGTAAGTATAAGCATTGTGGTGTTAGATTTTTCACAGCATTTATAAAACAATACCCCAAAAATGGCAGATTTGGGCCTTTGTGAGAAAGGCTAATTGTCTGGCATTGGATAGTTAAGTACTAAAGTAGGGGTCTTTGCCAAATAATAAGTTAACAAGAGACACTGGCAGATAGTTTTCTTAACCCATTAACTGGTAGTACCTTACCACAGACTAGTACATATGTTTGTCATTAGACAAAGGAAAATACTAAAGTAATGCATCTAGGCGCTTTGCCAGCTAATGGGTTAATGGAACCCAGGCTTGACTAACAGAACAAATCAGTAAGTCACAGTAATTTATAAATATATATTTGTAACAAAAGGAGGATAAATTCATTTTAGCAACAAACAATCACAAACAATTAAATAAGTAACTTCTTCCTTGGATTTTGCAAAAAAAACAACATGGGGATTTGACATTTTTGATTGAGCGAGTATCAAATTCCCCATCCACAGGTCAAAAATCTCTATCAAGTTGGAAAGAGACCTCAGTGGCGAGTCACTACTCACTTGCATTGCATCAGCTGATTGGTATGCAATACTATGCATGGTGTCAAATTCCCTTAGTTTGTCCCTCCCCTTGGACTTAACATTGACAGGTGCATAAAAGGTTAAGACAATCACAGAGCAAAATGTGTAAAGTTACTGTAAAGTTGTCATTACATTGTTATGCCAGTACTTTTAAATATTATTTGATATTTCATTTATATACATTTCTATCTGTACTAGTGTGAAATTGTTCCATAATTATATAGGTTATAATAGAGACAGACGATTCGGAACAGACTTGTCCAACAATCGGAAAGGCAATGAAAGCATGTGCCACATATCCAGCATACTATTCCTATATATTGAAATTATAAAATGTTATTAGGTGCTAAAACATGTGGGGTCATGCAAAATTGGGAGAAATATATTGTATTGGTGGGTTTCACCACATGTTACAGGGCAGCAGATGGTGGTCAACAGCAACTTCAGAAGCGTTGGCACTTATAGGAGCAAGAAAATGAAACTACATCTCTCAATTTTATATATTTGCTTTCAAATACAAGACTACTATGCATAATGAAAACAATTATCATTATTTTTTCACTTTGATAAATGCAGGTTGACCACCAATTGCATGATAATGCTCAGTGAAACCCACCTAGTAGACACTGTGGATTCAAAATTCTCTATAAATTCAAACAGTACAACATTATGACTTGAATAAAGAAGTAATAGTACATATGTGATGCACAGTCTGATGTACAGGCAAACTGCCCCCAAAGGCCACATTTGTGACAGCGACCTAATTCAAATGAAGTAAAATATTTTTTTAATATTCAGAGACTGGTTTGGGTGGGTGTGTGTATTCATAAAATTTTAGTGGATGCTGTCCATCCATAGCTTACATTTTCAATTTTTCATATTGAAAATATGTAACATATTTCAATTCCTATAAACCCCCTGCTTCTATTTCAGGGTCTTGCAATTTTGACAAACCTAACCCTTTCTCCTTTTAGGGGTTTCACCTTTCTTGAGCCATTGAACCAACAAAATGAACCATTGAAGCATAATGGATCCATACAGTATTGGGTTAACCAGCTGGCCTATCTACCTTACATTACCTTACACTCTTGTAAACTCTATCATTAAGCCACATTAATGCAGCCTACTTTATTATTTTACTCAATTTAATGCCAGACAATTTAACTTATCAAGGAGAAAGTGTTGTGCATAAAAGCAAAATTATGCATTTAAAAGAGCAAAAGCACGAACCTGAGACTTCTGAGATATTGTTGACACAGCATGACAGCATCTGGCAGCAGCATCATTCTTTGCCCAACCTGTTGCATCCTGTCAACACTGAAATGTTCTGAGCAAAGATGACTTCCTTTCGTCGGGAATAAACTCAACTACTGCTTTATAGGTTTTGATGCCATTTCCCACATAAAATGAGAGTCCTATCCAGTCTATCTACTACTGCAAAATACCAAAAAAATATGGAAATGAAAAAACTATTATATACAGCTAGAAATATTGACTGCTGCTATAAACAAACCTAAAATTTTGCATGACTATACAAAACATTAGCTAAATTTTATCAAAGAAAAGAGATAGCTAGGTTGATAAGCTTTATACATGGCAATTTTTTGTTTAAAAACGATTTTTTACGCCATTTCTGCTTGTACAATTTACACTATGTGAAAATTAAAATTGAGCAAGGTGTATAGGCCTGCAGTAAAAACTACAAAGTATAAAGAGTTTCATGGATTCTTACCAGTGAGAAGAAATATTTTTCTTTGATAAAGAATTGTGGCAGCCAAATGCGCGGCAAAAACTCCAAAAAGGCATTTTTCTCTCGTCGTTGTTGGATAAACAGCAAGGCCGGGAAAAAATAAATAAAAATATTTGTGCAAAAACCAGGGGGGCAAACACTTTGTTTGAAGCTTAGGATCGCGGTTTGTCAGTGGTAATTACCATGGGCATTTGGGACCAATTGACGTCAGCAAATGCCGAAATCCGCCATGTTTTTGGCTTCACTTTTCACTGCCGTGCACGTCCTCCAGTAATATAGTATAGCTCAGTGGTCCAACCTCTCTGCGAGCAGTGCTTCCTGCTCACTGATCTGAGAGTACACTGGATAGAGCAACCTTACCTATGAAAAGTGAAGCCAGTTTTCGACGTGCAAATTTACTTCCGGAGCCCCAAAGCAGCGTGAATCAATATGGCGTTCTATGGGGAAATATATTTTCGAAGCCGATATCTCGCAATTGCTAGCAATTCACAAAGGCTATACAAGCTTGTTCACACTAATTTTGAAAGAACACAATGTGACTATAGTTTTGTAACAAGAAATTTCAAGAGTACGCTTATACATCGCAGTAAAATTGGTTTCAAGAGTGGCATATTCTGTGTCCATTATGGCAACTGTGACTTAAAATTCTGGAACTTTGCCTTGTAAATACGACATCGTGATACGATGTACTACAGAACATTTTAAGCAAACGGTAAGGAATCAATCGCCTGTTGACATTCGCTGTTTATTAAAACAAACGGGAGCTTACTAGTATATAAAATATAGAAGATGCAGTTTTTATCTTAGGAAATTTATTTCATGTCATTTTGGTATGTTTTGTTTGTCATGTTGGTATAATGTTGTGTAGCGAAAAGTGTATAAGTAACCGAAAACTATGAGAATTAATGATGTGCATGGCTATTAAAAGGTTGTTTTATTCTTAGATCTTTCTGTGATATCAAAGTCAAAGACTAGAAGAAATTTCATGGATGAATCTATTAATAAACCCTACATTTGTGATATTAAACAGGCTATAACTACTCTGTCTAACACCAGACAATATTATCTTGTCAAAGGGAGAGACACCAGCACTGTAGCATTAGCTGTTCTGTATCAACATTAATGTTCTCTACCAACATGATTACAGTTATGTATTAATTGTACTCTTTCACTGTTGATTTCTGACTGAAGTTTTTAAAGTATACGTGTTGTGATAATGTCTCAATGGACTGTCAAAAGAAATATATCATATATATGTGCTTATATTTCCCTAAATATAGGAGCAATAAGCTCCTGTAAAGGGGCCTGTCATGGCATGTTTCTATACTATAGCTTTCTTATTTATTGCTGTACTTAACTCCTTTGTTTTGATATAAACAGTTTTTGAAACCCTCAGACAGAAATACAAAACATGCAAAAGCAGTGAAACTGAAAAATGCGCCAGTTTTGCATCTTTCGCACCTATTTTACAAACTGATCTCAATCTATTGTTTAATCATTTCTGCAATGATTTTCTAGTAACAAAATACAATGAATATCTTCACCTTACACCTCATGAAGTGAAATGAAATAAAACAGTTTGTTCCACTTGTTTATTCAATTTAGTAAAATTTACAGTGTGACATCATTTATACACTATATTAGTTAAGTAGAGATTTAAATAAACAACATTCTTCCACAGCCCCTTAATCACTGCCCTTAATTATAATAGATCAGTGCTCCACAGGCATGTGAATTGCTGGTGTATAGATAACTGGCAAGAAGGCATGCTAGCCTGGTCCACATAAAAAATAATCATCCCTTAAGTAATTAGACCAACATGCTAAGGCCCTCTTACCATTTAAATTTATTACTGCAAGAAAATTATTGTATCTAAATAAGTAACCAATATAAACATGCAGAATTAGTCTCTTCTGTGGGAAACTAATGTTTTAGTTTTCCTGATTTAATCTTTGTGATGGAACAGTTGAACATTTTGGTAAAACATTTTGTTATTGTAGCAATCTTGCCTACATTTTGCAAACAAAGAAATAAATTCAGTATATATGTTTCAAACCATTAGTTAGTCATTCCCCAGATGGGCTTGTCACTGACTATCTCATCAGTGACAAGATCAACTGGAAAATGGGTAATAAAAGCCTTTTTTTAATAAGAGGCACATTTTTTGCATGCTATATATACAATGTATTATTTATTATATTTACATGCTTTGTCAAAAATGACAGGCTCCTTTACAGGAGCTTATTGCTCCTATATTTAGGGAAATGTAAGCACATATTTATCAGTTATAGACCTGGAGCGAGGGGTATTCCACAAAAAATTACCCTGAGGCATGAAATATTCCGAGGGCAAAGCCCGAGGGATATTTCATCCTGAAGGGTAATTTTTTGGGAATACCCCAAGTGAAAGGTCTATAAATGATATATTATACCGAACCTTGTACGAACTGGGTACGAGCGGGGTATTCAAAAGTCGAATTCACTCAGCGTGGTATTGACTTGAATACCATGCCCCGGGGAAATGACTCAGGGTACAAGTTGCCAGGGGCATGGTATTCGCTCAAAAATACCACGGTCATGTGGTACAAGCCTAGTTCTCTGATTGGACAAACTTATTGTGAGGTATAATATATATGATCTATTTCTTTTGACAGTCCAATGAGACATTATCACAACAAGTATGCTTTAAAAATGTATATGCAATTGTACAATGAAAGTGTACAATTAATACATAACTGTAATGTTGGTAGAGAACATTAATGTTGATACAGAACAGCTAATGCTACAGTGCTGGTGTCTCTCCCTTTGACAAGATAATATTGTCTGGTGTTAGACAGAGTAGTTATAGCCTGTTTAATATCACAAGAAATGTAGGGTTTATTAATAGATTTATCCATGAAATTTCTTCTAGTCTTTGACTTAATTGATATCACAGAAAGATCTAAGAATAAAACAACCTTTTAATAGTCATGCACATCATTAATTCTCATAGTTTTCGGTTACTTATACACTTTTCGCTACACAACATTATACCAACATGACAAACAAAACATACCAAAATGACATGAAATAAATTTCCTAAGATAAAAACTGCATCTTCTATATTTTATATACTAGTAAGCTCCCGTTTGTTTTAATAAACAGCGAATGTCAACAGGCGATTGATTCCTTACCGTTTACTTAAAATGTTCTGTAGTAACATCGTATCACGATGTCGTATTTACAAGGCAAAGTTCCAGAATTTTAAGTCACAGTTGCCATAATGGACACAGAATATGCCACTCTTGAAACCAATTTTACTGCGATGTATAAGCGTACTCTTGAAATTTCTTGTTACAAAACTATAGTCACATTGTGTTCTTTCAAAATTAGTGTGAACAAGCTTGTATAGCCTTTGTGAACTCCTAGCAATTGCGAGATATCGGCTTCGAAAATATATTTCCCCATAGAACGCCATATTGATTCACGCTGCTTTGGGGCTCCGGAAGTAAATTTGCACGTCGAAAACTGGCTTCACTTTTCATAGGTAAGGCAGTGAACTCTATATATACTGGAACGATAACTGTAGGTAAACATGCCCATACCAGTGAACTCCATAAATTTCTAATATCTGGAACGATAACATTCAATCATTCAGGCGGAAAAAAGTGAAGCCTAAATCCCAGTCCTTTTACGCGGTCCGTACGTCAGTTTCAGTCCTCAAAGTCAATTTCACGCGGTCCGTACGTCGTTTCAGTCCCCACAACTTATTTACTGCGCGGTCCGTACGTAAACTCTATTTTGTGTTATTTTGAAAACAACAACAGTTTTTGGCAAATCGAAGTAGTTTCTACTTTGTAACTGGCTAAAAGATTACAGAAGGAAAACTAGAGGAAAACATATCTTTGTCACTGAGTGACTGAAGTAAGTTAGTTTTCTCAGTGTTTTTGTTCAAACAGCGAAAATATTTTTTTTTTTCAGTAGTATAAGGCGTATAAGCTAGTTTGTGCAAAAGTTTATGAAAGCCATAAAAATATGGGATAAGATAAGCTATCGTGCAGGTTTTAACAGCTTTCCAAGTTTTTTTTCTATTTTCGTGAACTTATTTTGAACTTGGCCGTTGTGAAATCAATCACGTTTGATGGCGTAGGCACTGTTATTTCGGCTTCACTTTTCACCGCCTGTTATCGTTCCAGGTAACCAAATTGAGTTCACTGGCCCATACCAGTGAACTCAATTTGGTTACCTGGAACGATAACAGGCGGTGAAAAGTGAAGCCAAAATAACAGTGCCTACGCCATCAAACGTGATTGATTTCACAACGGCCAAAGTTCAAAATAAGTTACGAAAATAGAAAAAAAACTTGAAAAGCTGTTAAAACCTGCATAATAACTTATTTTATCCCATATTTTTATGGCTTTCATAAACTTTTTGCACAAACTAGCTTATACGACTTATACGACTGACAAAAAACAAAATATTTTCGCTGTTTGAACAAAAACACTGAGAAAACTAACTTACTTCAGTCACTCAGTGACAAAGATATGTTTTCCTCCTAGTTTTCCTTCTGTAATCTTTTTTAGCCAGTTACAAAGTAGAAACTACTTCGATTTGCAAAAAAACTGTTGTTTTTTTTCAAAAAAATAACACAAAAATAGAGTTTACGTACGGACCGCGCAGTAAATAAGTTGTGGGGGACTGAAACTGACGTACGGACCGCGTGAAATTGACTTTTGAGGGACTGAAACTGACGTACGGACCACGTAAAAGGACTGGGATTTAGGCTTCACTTTTTTCCGCCTGAATGATTGAATGTTATCGTTCCAGATATTAGAAATTTATGGAGTTCACTGGCCCATACCAGTGAACTCAATTTGGTTACCTGGAACGATAACAGGCGGTGAAAAGTGAAGCCGAAATAACAGTGCCTACGCCATCAAACGTGATTGATTTCACAACGGCCAAAGTTCAAAATAAGTTACGAAAATAGAAAAAAAACTTGAAAAGCTGTTAAAACCTGCACGATAACTTATTTTATCCCATATTTTTATGGCTTTCATAAACTTTTTGCACAAACTAGCTTATACGGCTTATACGACTGACAAAAAACAAAATATTTTCGCTGTTTGAACAAAAACACTGAGAAACCTAACTTACTTCAGTCACTCAGTGACAAAGATATGTTTTCCTCCTAGTTTTCCTTCTGTAATCTTTTTTAGCCAGTTACAAAGTAGAAACTACTTCGATTTGCAAAAAAACTGGGGTTTTTTCTCCAAAAAATAACACAAAAATAGAGTTTACGTACGGACCGCGCAGTAAATAAGTTGTGGGGGACTGAAACTGACGTACGGACCGCGTGAAATTGACTTTTGAGGGACTGAAACTGACGTACGGACCGCGTAAAAGGACTGGGATTTAGGCTTCACTTTTTTCCGCCTGAATGATTGAATGTTATCGTTCCAGATATTAGAAATTTATGGAGTTCACTGGCCCATACCAGTGAGCTCTATATATATATATCTGGAGTGAGAACTTATGTCCAAAAAGTGAAGCCAAAGATGGCGGAAATTGACGTCCAGTGCCAATCCCTTTCTATTGTTTTCGACCGCGCGGTTTGCACAAGCCGGCAAGGAGTGTGCCGAAATTTCGTGTTTTTACTCCGATGTAAACAATAACATCATGATTTTATGAACTAATAACTTGATTAGCGATGCGATCTGTTAGTATAAACTGGAATTAGCTAGAAAAATGGTATGAAAACTGTTTATGACCTTCATGAGTTTGGACGTCAATTGCCGCCATCTTTGGCTTCACTTGGCCTATTGGCCGAACATTAGAAGTTCTTACTCCAGATATATATAGAGCTCACTGGCCCATACTTGCCTGAAGCCAAGATGGCGGCCAATAGAAGCTCGTTACTATGGTGATTGTAGGTATAAATGTGCGTGTTTTTTGCGTGGGCTTGTCACGAAGAGTCAGAGCACTGGAGCGAGTTAAAATTTGTTAAATTTTTTTCCAGTTTTTGCACGAAAATACTCATTTTTAGTGATACATAACCTATATATAGGACAAAAATTAAATGAAAAGCTAACATTGATGAAACTTTAGTCCATATTACTCTTTGTTCTTTTCAAATTCCTCACAGAAAGTCCTGAAAAAACAAAAGTTTGCCGATGTTTTTTGGCGCGAACTTGTTTTTCACTCATTAAATAAGTTGAGATAACTTGCTATCTATAACAAAATGTTTCTCAAATTTACTTACTCTGAAAGACGACTTTCTCTAGTTTCCCAGAGGCATAAAAAAGCTCGACTTAACAAACAGTACGCTGAAAAATTATATAACTTTCCGATAAAATGATGCAAATTTTTCGTACGGAAAGTCGGAATTTCGTGAATTTCCGCGCAGGGGCCTGGATCATACCTACAAGACGAAGCTTCAAAATTCGAGCCGCAGTTATCGTTCCAGTATATATAGAGTTCACTGAGGTAAGGTTGCTCTATCCAGTGTACTCTCAGATCAGTGTTCCTGCTGGGTACGAGATTGAATAATGTGTTGCAAATTTTGTAATGACGTTATTTTTCATTTTGAAAAGCTTTGTTTTAATTTCGAGTTTTAATGCTTTGAAAGATGCCTAAAGGTGGGGGAGGTAGAGGAAGGGCCAAAGGAAAGGGCCGCGCTCAGTTATTGGCAGATGGCGAGTCTCTGCGGCCTGCTAGAAGGCCAGATATGGCGCTTGTTTCTGATTCTGAACAGCCAACTGAACTGTCTGAACAAGGACCGTTTGGCGAAGAGAAAGATGCTCATAAAGTACCTTCTGATAAAGAAATGGTTACTGAAAAGACAGCTTATATTTCAGGTTGGTAGTTAGCCGTAGTTGAACGCCTTACTTGTGAAATAATTAATATTAACCTTATATCATTGAACCACATGGGTGTTACATGAAATTTCACTTTTTTCCTCTTCAAACGTAGTCCGTAGAGAGCTAGCCCGACAGGTGGTTATTATACAAAGTTTCCATGCAATGTTGACAGGGAAATTAAAGTTGTGTTCAGGGCCGTACTCAGAAAATTATCCAGGGGGGGTGTAAGGTGGTTTCAACCGACTGCCAAACAAACTTGTACCGACTACTTTAAATTTTTGTCATAAATTTTTTTTTTATGTGTCGACGGGGGCGGGGGGGGGGAGGTTTTTCCCGGACTAATAACGTTGTTATATTCCAATTTAACATTTAAATAAATTTGTTCATGCAAAAAAATTTACTTCCTAAAAACACAAATTCCCTTTTTCTATTCTTTCTGCCGACTTGTTTTTGGCCGACTTGTTTTGTGCCAACTTGTATTGTTTTGTGCCGACTCGAATCTCCAAATACAATTTATGGGGGGGGTGTGACACCCCCCCGTAGATACGGCCCTGGTTGTGTATGTCTGTCAATTACTTGCTCTATGCTTGGACTTATTATTAGGGCCATTTATACGGGAGAAAATAAGTCGCATCTTACATAAGATGCGTCTTAATATAAGACGCGAACCATAACACGAACACACTCGTATATTACGGATCTCATCCGAACTGTGGAATTGCATAAAAAATTCGTATCGCTACCACTCCCACAAACGTCTACGACCCCACCTACATATTTTTTCATGTTCACAATTCTGTTTTCAAACAGCCAATCCGGTGCTTGGTAACAATTGCTATAAAAAGTTGATTGGCTGTATTAGAATTGTAAATGTGTAAAAATATGTAGGTGTGGTCGTAGACTTTTGTGGGTGTGGTAGTGATATGAATTTTTGATGCAAGCCACAGTTTGGTGAGATCCGTAATAAATGGTCAAATTCTAGTAAGTTGCGACTTAAATAAGAACAGGGGTTCAGGCTGTTCCACGATAAGTCGCGACTTTTGATTGGCTTTGCATGTTTACACTGGTTGTGAATTTCAATTTTCAATTTGTTCACGTCGGTTGCAAATTGCTCAGACCAATCTCCAAATCAAAATTGCAATATTGCATGACAATATTGCAATGTTCCTAGCAAAAGAACATCCGGTTTGACTGTAAAATTGTCTAACATTTGACAGAGCCATGTGACAATGTAGCAGTTTAGGTTGCAGATAGGTCATGAATGGGTTGCTAATAGGTTGCAGACAGATCACTGATAGGTTGCAGAATGCAGATAGGTCAATTGAATGGGTTGCTGATAGGTTGCAGACAGGTTGCTGATAGGTCATGAATGGGTTGCTGATAGGTTGCAGATAGGTCATGAATGGGTTGCTGATAGGTTGCAGATAGGTTCATGTAGCACACATTGCTAAAGGTTGAATTTCATATTCTCATGATGAAAATGAAACTAAATGGTCAAAATCTTGATTGCCAAAGCAAGGCTCTTTAATCCATTAGCTTGCAGATGCATCCTCATGCTTTAGTATTTTACTCTAAGTTCTAACAGTATTTTACTCTAAGTTTGTCAATTGATGGTAGGGTACTGCCAGTTAATGGGTTAATAGCCAATGCCTTGTAAAGAGTAAATTATAATCAAGTTCTATTTTTAATTCAGCAGGTGCCACAGCAGTTACTCAAGTAACAGAACAATTATCACAAGTAACAATGACATCATCAGTTGGTAAGCATTATGCACTCACCCATTCATAGACAAAATAAGCACCACCAGAATAGTTGTACCATGCCCCTCTGCTCCCTACACTATCCCCCACACAGTTACTACCCCCTGCTTACAACCCCTCTTTTTTTCTATCACCCCCTCTCCACTGGTTACTACCTCCATGGTTACTACCTCCGCAGTATCACCCTTCCCTTGCCGCACTGATTACTATCTGCCTATTACCCCCTTCCATCCAGCTTACTTCTACTTTTCTTGCTCCCTTCTCTAAAATACCACCCTCCCCCTTGCTTATTACCCTGCCCAGACACTGCATTTCAATTCTGTCTGTTTAAGGTTACACAAAGCGAGCAGAAGAGCTTCAATATCCACGAAGACCAGGCTATGGCAAAGTTGGTCGACCAATCAAACTTCGGACAAACTTTTTCGCACTTACCTTGCCTCGAAATGACTTTATATATCATTATGATGTCACAATAGCGCCAGAGACTGTGAAGGCTGTCCATAGAGAAGTCATGGAACTAGTCTATAATAAATATTTGGGCGAGGCTTTTGGCAAAGCAAGACCTGCATTTGATGGTTCGAGGAATTTATACACTACGAAGGATCTTCCTGTTGGAAAAGATGGAGTATGTGTGAATTGCTGCCCTTTACCTTTCCATTTATGAGTAAAATCACCCTGGCAGATGGATTAGAATAACAGAGGAAGCTGCATGACGGCCAGTACATTACAGCCTAACCCATTACAATATTCCCAACAGTTCCTACGCATTACTTATTGTTTTTTATGTTTATCCAATTTTTCTAAGGTTAAACTAGTTATTGTTCTTCCTTCTGATGAAAAGAAGGAGAAACGTTTCACAGTAAGTAATTGATATTCTGAATATGTAGCTTACTGTAGCCCTTGAATGCATTAAAAGGTAGTAATATATAGATAAATAACTGTTGGCAAATTTGTTGGTTTTAAGGTAACAATCAAGTTTGCAGCAAAAGTGTACTTGAAAGAATTGAAAGGTGGGTAATACAAACAACCAAATTTACATCCCACTAAGCTGCCCATTTCAAAGGGCCTCCAGGGGGAACAGTGTAAAATGATGGAGTTACCTGTCTAAAATAAAGCTTATTATTATTAGTATATGCCACAATGCACCCTTCTTTCTATTTTACTCTGTCTAATGCCAGGTGATTTTATTCCTTTTAGATTTTCTGTTTGGTAAAGGTGCTGGGACACGTCCTCGAGATTCCCCTCATGACACTGGACATCATTCTACGTCATATTCCATCTTTTGAATTTGAAGCTGTCGGTAAAGGGATATTTTGCCCACCAAATTCCCGAGCAGTTGACCTTGGTGATGGCATCGAGTTACACTTTGGATTTTATCAGAGTGTTCAACATTCTGAGTGGCAGACTATGCTTGTTAACGTCGATGGTAAGTGCAGATTCAGAGCGTGAGATTTACAGAATGTAGACACACCTGTAATCATCAGGGGGGGGAGTACTGTGCACTACCATGTAAACTTCAGTCCCTTGTCCACAAAAGGCGATATATACGTGATTTATTTTATCCATTTCTCTAGTTTCAGCCAAAGCGTTTTACAAGCAGCAACCTCTGGTCAATTTTCTTTGTCAAGTTTTGAACATTGGTGTTCAAGATTTAGACAATCCTAGACTGTTTGATGATAAGAGAAAGTTTTATCAATTGAAAGATGCTATTATTGGTAATACATGTTATGTTATGTTACGTTGCGTTATGTTATGTTATGTTATGTTATGTTATGTTATGTTATGTTATGTTATGTTATGTTATGTTATGTTATGTTAGATCGCGCTGTTCTAGTCTGGATAGTCGAATGACGTGCCTCTAATGTAAATTGGGTCGTTGTGGTTAATTGAGTTTAATTGTGTAGGTTTGAGAGTTACAACAAATCATCTTGGCACAATCAAAAGAAAGTTTGTCATTGGTCGAATTACAAAACCAGCCAACCAAGCTTCATTCCAGTGTGATGGCAAGGAAGTAACTGTCGCTAATTATATGAAAGATAAATATAACATTACCTTGAGGTGAGCTTCTTGTACACTTTAGGCTTATGCTTAGTAAATCTTCAGGAAGAACAGTTTAGAACTGATAGAGCTATTGTATAAATAAAGTCAGTTTAGTTTAGTTTAGGTTTCCTCCTGTATTAATAACACTAGACCAATATTCAACATGAACTTGTTGTTAGTGCTCGACAGCTGGACTCTGTAGCTCAGTTGGTTAGAGCGCTTCACCGGAATCGCAGGACCGCAGGTTCGATTCCTGCCAGGGACCTATAGTTGCATTTTTCGCAGCTGTTCCTGGTTAAGTCTAACAAATGTATATAATTTACACTCAATAATTTTCCATTTCCAAAACCTTCAATAAAGTTAGTAATTGGTTTTAAATGGGTTTCCTCCTGTAATAACACTGGATCAATAAGAGATGACCCTTACTGTACCTCTAGGAAGAACAGTTTAGAACTGGTACTGTGGTAGAGATATCCAGTATAAATAGCGTTGGTTTAGTTTTAGTCAATTCAGGATCAGGGACCTGCCGGCCCACAAAGCCCACTCTTGTCAACTCTGTTTATTGACTCGATTCATTGAGTCAATTTTACGCCACATTCTGTATGGAAGAACTGTTACATGAAGTACGTTGCTCGCGGGTGCAAAGAGAATTGAAGTCTACACTGTATATGTCCTAGGTACCCCAACCTACCATGTGTCACGCGGCCAACACAGAATGGTCAGTTTCCTATTGAAGTTCTTGACGTTGTACCTTGTGTACGCAAGAAGATCACGGATGAACAAAAGGTTAAGATGATTCGGCAGACAGCTCGACCTGCCAAAGAGAGAGAAGCGGACATTAATTTATGGGTAAGAATAAGATGTATAAACTGTATAGTCTCATTTCCAGGGATATGTCAACGTGATGTACTTAAAATGGATAAAACTCGCCTCCAATCCCTGTACATGTTGGCTCAATGGCTGTGTCAATATGTATAGAATGGTACTTAATGTTCTACTCGTTACTTTAGGCAAAGCAACTAGAAGAAATGAATCGCGATTTCCTGAGCAAGGAATTTGGTATGGAAATGAAACCTCAACTTGTCGATGTTCAAGGCCGCATGCTGCCTGCCCCGATACTTAGTGTAGGCGGGCATGATAATCGCATCACACCTCGCGATGGATCGTGGGACATGAGAAACAAGCAGTTCTATAGCGGGGTTGATGTTTTCTGCTGGGCCGTCGTGTTATTCGTGAACGAAAACTATTGTCGAGCTGACGCTGTACGGAATTTCGCAGGCACGTTTAGTGTTGCTGCATCACGGGAAGGTATACGAGTGACATCAGATCCCGTGACAGTGAAGTATGAACGACCACATAAGGTAGGGTTTATGTTTAATATGTAACAACGCATCTGATTGGTCAGTTCATGTTTCTCACTGTGGGTCAGTGGATGGTTGTAACAGGGAAAATCAGAGTATCTAATGAAAACCTGCGGTGTTTGGTCGTGTCAAACTGGAAGTACTCTTCTCACATGCGACGGAGGTGAAATTATAATCTGACAACTGCATATTGTAGAAATCAGACTCCGGTCACAGATGTGCACCATTCATTTGACCGCACAAAGTATTGCTCCTGCACTGCAGATTACAACATGCTCTGTTGAAATATTGTATCATTTACATCTTAATTTAGGTCGAGGAACTATTGTGTTCCTTGAAAACGGAGTATCCTAAACTGCAGTTCATCTTTTGCGTTTTGCCTGATACGAAAAAAGGTTTGTATGGCGAAATCAAACGTGTTGCTGACAACGTTATTGGCGTGGTTACCCAGTGCGTGCAATCAAAATTCGTACAAGTGCCTAAGCCACAAGTCATCTCGAATATCACTATGAAAGTAAACGCGAAACTGGGAGGAATTAATCACATCATATGCAAAGACGTCCAAGCTCCCGTTTTTAAGGAGCCTGTTATTGTCTTCGGTGCTGACTTGACCCACCCGCAAGCGGGCGATAGTGTATCGCCATCCATCGCTGCCGTCGTCGCGAGCGTCGATCTACAGGCGAGCTCTTATACTGCAATCGTACGCGCACAAGTGACGACGAAAACAAAGCCTTCAAAAAAGACTGAAACGGTTGAGATTATCGACAATCTGGATCAAATTGTCAAGGAACTTTTAGTTCGCTACTACAAGCGAGCAAAATGTAAACCTGCGAAGATTTTGTTTTATAGAGATGGCGTCAGCGAGGAAATTTGAGCAGGTTTACATGTACGAGTTACGAGCTATTCAGAAAGCTTGCATGGAAATGCCTGGGAAGTACAGGCCAGGGATTACATTGGTTACTATCCAGAAGAGGCACCATGCACGATTCTTTTGTGTTGACGCTAAAGATAAGTCGGGCAAGGCTGGCAACATACCTGCAGGAACAACCGTCGACTGTGGAGTTGTTCATCCCTACGAGTTTGACTTTTATCTATGTAGCCATTTTGGGATACAGGTGAGCAATAGTGGATAGATGGGAGAAATTTAGGTAATGAAGTTTGGATCTCATGTGACATTCTTGCGTTCTGATTCGTTTAGTTAACTCAGTTAATGTTGGGACTTGCTTCTGTTAGTTTAAATACTACGCTTAGTACGTTAGTTTACGCGATGCGATTTTGGGTTACGTTTCAGTTAGCACTGCATTACTGTGCAGCAGATGATCGTCGAACAACAGTGTGTGATGTCTGCCCATGCATGAACTAAACTCCATTCCGTCTTTTCCTTGTGCAGGGTACAAGTCGGCCAACGCATTATCACGTACTTCATGATGACAATAAATTCACCGCAGATCACCTACAACAAGTGACGAATGAGCTGTGTTACACTTTTGCTCGATGTACGCGATCCGTGTCCATTCCATCTCCAGTGTACTACGCTCATCTTGTCGCTTTCAGAGCGAGATATCATATGCACCCAGAGTAAGTTACAGTTCTATTATGTCATGTGAATACTCATGGGGAGGGTGTTGGTGGTATACACTCAGAGTAAGAAACAGTTCTATTATGTCATGTACTCATGTCGATACTCATGGGGAGGGTGTTGGTGGTATACACACAGAGTAAGTTACAGTTCTATTATGTCATGTCAGTACTCATGGGGAGGGTGTTGGTGGCATGCAGACAGAGTAAGTTACAGTTCTATTATGTCATGTCAATACTCATGGGGAGGGTGTTGGTGGCATGCAGACAGAGTAAGTTACAGTTCTATTATGTCATGTCAATACTCATGGGGAGGGTGTTGGTGGTATACACACAGAGTAAGTTACAGTTCTATTATGTCATGTCAATACTCATGGGGAGGGTGTTGGTGGTATACACACAGAGTAAGTTACAGTTCTATTATGTCATGTCAATACTCATGGGCAGAGTGTTGGTGGTATACACACAGAGTAAGTTACAGTTCTATTATGTCATGTCAGTACTCATGGGGAGGGTGTTGGTGGTATGCACACAGAGTAAGTTACAGTTCTATTATGTCGTGTCAATACTCATGGGGATTGGGGAGAGTGTTGGTGGTATAGTACTGCTCAGAAATAACCTAACACTGCGTTCGCGTTCCATTTGCGTTCGGAACGCGTCCGGAATGCGTTCCGAACGCGTTCCGTACGCGTTCCGAACGCGTTCCAAAATGCGTTCCGAACGCGTTCCAGAGGAAACTTGGAAACGCGTTCCCCACTTTGGTTAAAAACCGCGTTCTCGCATCGGAAAATCCCGACACCGAATGAAACCTGAGCTACTGTACGGTTTGACAGTTGACAACTGTGAACTGTTATTTTAAGTTTCATCCCAGGCTGAAATTCCAGCCCGGTTTGACCGGGTAGCATGTAATCGCAAATAATTTTAAAAATCGTTTAAGTGGCTTTGTTTCATGTTACATGGCCCATGGCCATGTAACCGTGATCAACCTGGCTGAAACGGATATCTTACAGCATACTTGCTACAGTTTTATTTTAACAATGACAAAAAAGCCTTTTTGCGAAGTTGAGAAGTTCATATGAAATTCACAAGCCCGTTTGTAAACAAAGCCCCTGATCAATTGATTCCTGAGATAAAAGAAGCCAATCAAATGCTTTGTGCACAAACAGATTTGTGAATATATCATACTTCTGACCATTCCTTCTGAGTTCTGACCTTCGCCACGAACTTGCGAATTTCGGAACGAAGTTCGAAACATATTTGTCAAAAGTTATGTGAAATGATCTGTATTTCAAAGTCCAAACACTGCATGTGTCTGTGATATTTTCACTACCTCTTTCGGAAACAAATTCAATAGCCTATTATGAACACACGATCAGTGACATGATCATTAGGATCCATTAGCGAAATTGTTTCGCCTGATGGGTTTAGATGAAATTAGCTCACTGCTTTGTGTCAGAGTTTTGATCACATACATGTATGTGATGTCTTGCATTTTTGCCTCGATATATGCGATGGCTTCTGGTGCCAATTTAGTTTTTCGACCACTGCGTGGAGCGTCGCCTAAGTCGCCTGTCCTCGAATAACGCGACAGGAAAAGACTTATCGCACTTCTCGAGGTTTTAATCCCCTCTTGATCAAGTGATTCTTTTATTTTTGTCTGTTTCATTCCGCTCGATCGTAAAGAAATTATTCTTTTTCTCGCATATTCCGAAAGTTTCCCCATAGCTCTCAGTGTAAACACAAAATGTGAAAGTGAGTAAGTGACGCTAATTAATACTCGGGAAATCAATACTCGGCGATAATTTCCGACGATGGCCGGTTTCATTACGAGTGTAACCGGAACGCGTTCCGCAGTGGTTCCGGAACGCGTTCCGGTAAAAGCGGAACGCAAATGGAACGCAAATTGGAACGCTTAGGAACGCAAATGGAACGCAAATGGAACGCAAGTGGAACGCAAATGGAACGCATTGACGAACGCGTTCCGGACGCGTTCCGAACGCGTTTTCTGTTAGGTTATTTCTGAGCAGTACTGCGCCTTCTTTCTCTGGGTTTAATAGTTTCATCTGAGAAGAGTGTCTCTAGTTTGATCCCATCGTGAACACATCTTGTTGACAAGATGTGAGATTTTTACGTTGCTTCCTGTAGTAACACTGAATCAATAAGGGTGGATCTCTGGGGAGAACATTTTAGAACTGATAATCAGCTATTCAGTACAAATACAGTTTAGTTTAGTTTATTAGTTTAGTTTAAATAAACACTATAATACAATATAAAGAAAATGGTAATAATACGATTATCACGTGAATAACTCTCGTGTGTTTTTCCAGGAAATTTTACAATGGCAAGACACCCAGATCACAGGAAGAGATTCTCAGAATTGTCAATAATGACATTAAAGTTGAGGAAAAACACAGTCACACAATGTATTTTACTTGATTAGAAGAATTAGTCTAGAACACATCCATATTCTTAGTATTTTGAACAATTCCTATTTCTTAACCCTTCTTAATATTCTATATACATACAAAAAGAAAGGTCACTATATAATTTTTGTAATTTTGTTTATTTCAAATTTTGTGTAAGTTTTCTTTATATTTTTCGAATAATATAAGTTTTAAAACATGGTCCTTCGAGCCGGCTAGAAGAAACGTTTAGCATTTAACGATTGGCGTTAATAAATAATATTTATTGCTTGTTGGAAGCATGTCGAAAGAACTAGAAGGCGTGAAAAAGAAGCGACGTTTTATGAGGAAGTCAGTGATGGACAGTTAAATCACATGCTGAGAGCAGCAATGGGTCTAACGAAAGTGGGTCTAATTCGGGGTCCACATGTAAAGTTCAAGTTAGACTGCCAAAGATTGAATTACCAACATTTGATGGGGATATTTTGTGTAGGCAGTCGTACTATCAGTCTGTTAAAGTATCTATTGTGGATAATAGTGCTTTAGCTGGTGTACAAAAATTAGAGTACATTATGCGTTCACTGAGGGGTGTAGCTGCAGAGTCGGGCAAGGGATTCTCAATTGTGGCTGAGAATTACGAATCTGTTTTGTGAACACTCAAGGAAAGATTTGGTCATTCAAGGTAGATCTTGGATGCCCATATGAGGGGTTTGATCCATTTACCCAGATTGAGTACTGAAGATGCAACATCTATGAGAGTATTTTATGATAAAGTAGTTGGGCATGTTCATTCGGTTGAATCTATGGGAGAGAAGTATAACTCTGAAACCCTGGCACCAGTATTGGTTCCTTTGATTGTTGATAAGCTACCACAAAAACTTGTGGAAAAGTGGGAGCTTGAAATTGGCGATAAGAAAGAGGACTGTTTGCCTATAAAAACACTCTTTACTTTCTTAGAGAAAGTCATAAGGGCAAAATAATCTAGTATCCAAGCCTCTACTGTTGAAAGGATTTCAGAAAAATCCATCATTCAAAAGGTCATCAACATCAGCTTTACTTTCATCTGCTCAAACTCAAGAAAAGGAATGTGTTGTTTGTGGTAAGGATCACAATGTGTGGTCTTGCATTAATTCCTTTCATTGACGGTGAAAGAGAGATTCCGGAAAGTGAGTGCTAAAGGTCTGTGTTTTTGTGCTTGGTCATAGGTCGAACAGCTGTAGTCGGAAGACATTGTGTAAGCATTGTAGAGGTCGTCACCATCTCCTCCTCCGCTCCCAGATAAAACACCTCCAGACAAGACTGGAGCCACAGAATCTCAGTCTGCAAGTCTCTCGATGCATCAAAAAATGTGACAGCTAGTTCAGTTGGAACTGATGAAATTGGAAAGGTGATTCTACAAACAGTCCCGGCTGTTTTGTGTAGTTCTAACAGGAACTCAAAGGTTGTTCACTGTTTTCTTGATTCGGGTTCACAACGTGTTATAGAAGAGTTAGGTCTTGATGGGCCTAGTGTTAGAATTTCTGTGTCTGGCTTTGGTGGAAAGCAAGATAAGGCATGTCTTCGAAAGAGAATATCTGCGCACTAGCACCGGTGGACAGGCCCAGGTGTTCACGAGAGTTTGAAGCACTCACCACTGCAGAGATATGCCATCCAGCTGATGCTGTTGAGGTCAATCCAGCAAATTGGGTATGTACACCTGAAATATGTAAACTTTCCAGAAGAATTTCCCAGAGAGCAAAGGCCAATTGATGTTCTCATTGGTTTAGATTTTTACTATTCATTTGTTACACGTGACATTGTGAAAGCTGATCCATCTGAACCGGTTGCTGTTCGTACCACTTTGGGTTGGGTCTTGTGTGGGCCAACGGGTACTGCTAGCAGTGAGTCCATTGTCTCGATGAATGTTCATATTTCCACGAATGATCAACTGAATGAAACTTTGCAATCATTTTGGAATTTGGAGTCTATTGGAATTAAGTCTGATGATAAGCCATTGTTAAATAAAACTGAGGAAACTATTTTGAACAACTTTAAGGAATCGTTGGCTTTTAAGAACGGAAGTTATGAAGTTTCCATACCTTGGAAAGAAAACCAGGTGACATTAAAGAGCAATTGTATTCAAACAGAAAGAAGGCTGTATAGTTTAGAGAAAAGGCTTCTTGAAGACCCATTGAAAGCTAAGATTTACCAAGACGCCATTAATAAATATGTGGAGGATGGTATTGCAGAAGAAGTACCAGCCAATCAAATCAAGCCAGTTGATAATCGTCCAGTGTTTTATCTCCCACATCATGCTGTTATTCGGGAGGACAGACAGAAAACTATAACTAGAATAGTATTTGATGCGTCTGCCACGGATAGTTAAGGAATATCACTGAACGGTTGTATCGAAGCTGGTCCAGCTTTACAACCAGATCTATGTGGTATTCTTTTGCGTTTCCGAAAGAAGAAGATCGCTGTTACGAGTGATATTGAGAAAATGGTTTTACAGATTGGTTTATTGCTTGATCTTGAAGCAGCTCCCAAAGTTTACCGAATGACTAGAGTGACTTTTGGGGTTATTGCCAGTCCGTTTTTGGCAATATGTGCTACCAAAGAGCATGTACAGAGAAGTAAAGAATTGTATCCTGAAGCATGTGATGAAATTCTGAAGAATACATATGCGGATGATTTTGTCTTTTGTCGAGATAAAGTTAATGAAGCGAGAGAGCTGCAGCAAAGTGCGAAGGAGTTAATGGAGCAGGCAGCATTTAACTTAACCAAGTGGTCAAGTAATTATCGAGAGCTTTTAGAAGTTATACCTGAAGAAGATAGAGCACCTATCAGTCTCATCAACCTCAACCAACGTTTTGCAGAGAATTGTTCAATTACCAAAGCTCTTGGTCTGAAGTGGGACACAAACAAAGATGCTTTGACATTTATAATTGAAATCGATCAACCACAGATTGAAGCATACACAAAGAGACGGGTAGCTTCGTGCGCTGCTAAAGTTTTAGATCCAATCGGATTAAGGAAAAACTATATTGATACTGCAACAGACAAGGAAGGAGTCACCTATGAAGCTGGTAATTTCTAAAGCTTTTTGAGATACGAAAAGTGTATATTGAAACTTTAAATGCCATTTTCTCATTTCTATGATTTTACCACCATGTGAAATCTTTGTGACATGGTAACTTTTTTAATATTTGTAGTAGAAGGATGAAATTTTGTGTGTTGAAGGCTAATGACTTTGTGTGTTAATTTTTTTTAATGATGAGAAATTAAGATTTAATCTCTTAATTAGTAGCGAATTAGTACCGCCATGGTCATTTTACCCTAAAACTGTTGAGATTGCCTGTGCTAAATGAAACGCATACAAACTCCTATACAGGTCCTAGACTACATCACTAAATCTCTTTTCCAGAGTATGCCCGTTCGCAGGTTGGGGTCTTTGGGGACTGGGAACGAAAGTGGGAACATTGGGATTTTTGGGGGAAACTCGGGATATTTGGGAAGCTTAGTTGGGAATTTCACACATTTACAGTTGGCAACCCTGGGAGTGTGGCTATCTGTAAAATCAAGTGTTTGGTCAATTATAAGTTTTATAATTTTGTAACTCAATGTAACTCATATTCACTAAATGTTCTAAAAAGTAACTATTATAATATAAATTATTTACAAACCTTACCAGATATAAGGTGCTATAAATTTTAAAAGATGTCCTAAAGATATGATAAAATAACTCTAACGTAGCAAACGAACATGATGTTGTCCATGGATGAAGGGCTTCACTACACTCAGCATTTACTTTGGAGAAAACAGTCATAACTTCACAACTATACACTGTATTTAATATAATTCACAAAAACAATTATTCGAATTTCGAATTTATTTTATCTCACTAAAACTCATTCAAATTCACACCAAAGTTAGAACATGGTTAGTACTAATCATTGTTGCTGAGGAACGTGTGCAAGTGATTCGAGATATGCAGAAAAATTGCCGAAATCGCTTCAGGAAATGA
This sequence comes from Trachythela sp. YZ-2020, assembly GCA_016169945.1. Lineage (NCBI taxonomy): Eukaryota > Metazoa > Cnidaria > Anthozoa > Malacalcyonacea > Clavulariidae > Trachythela > Trachythela sp. YZ-2020. Next base: position 83,194 of record JADLSH010000241.1, read on the forward strand.
GAGCTTCTGGGCAAAAGGTATTTATACCTTTTCCAAAACCGTCGCAAGGAATTGAAAAGTCTCGTCGCTGGGTTTCAGCATGTTCGCGGAAAAACTTTGATGTCTCAATGATAAATAGGAACACATATATTTGTGCAGTTCATTGGCCAGGCGAGAAAGGGCCCACGGATAAACACCCAGACCCATTGAAAGCAATGTTGATGCCAAGCGAAATAGCGAAGGCTTCCAGCACGAAGAGAAAGGCGCCTATAGAAAGGTCATTTATTTCGAAGAAAATGAAGGTGGATACTATGGAACAGACGGAAGACACAGCTGATACTGAAGTAGCTGAACTCGATCAACTCGACGACGATGAGGGAGAGCATGAATATGTGGAGGAATATGTAAATACTTTTGGAACGACAACAAATAAGGAAACTCAAACTGAATACTCGAAGTGCGAGCTTTCTGCTAAAATTGAAACGATCTTGCTGCGAAATGAAGTCAACATTGCAAAGCCGGCTGATCATGTAAATATTATACAGAGTTTGTCTTATGAAAACCTTAGTAAAACTTCTTCGTCGATGAAGCATTTTACCGTGCTGGAAACTGAACAGTTTGAAGCTTTATATTCATTTCTCGACATTTCTATGGATTACATGTTAAAGCTTTTTCAGTCTCAGGATGCATATATATTACACCATCAAGTTCGAGAACAGAAAACTGGCATCTTCAACTAAAAAAGGAAGAAAGAGCAAAAAATACATTAAAGTTAGCCATCTATAAACTACATCACACATATTGTAGTTTGATGCCATCTACTATAGTGAACCGATATTGGCCTAGTAGCTCAGTGGTTTGAGCATTGGACTAGTAAATCAATGGTTGCAGATTCAAGCCCTGCCAAGGCTGAGTGATTTTTCACTCTCCTTGGTATGGTCCACTCCTGACTACGATACCACAACAACATATATTTACTTACTTAATGATATAGACCACTTTCATAAATGCCTGCCAATTTGAAATTCTCTTATGTGCGTATAATTTAGACCAACTAACCTCATTTCAGAGTAAAAAATACTTTGAAATGTAAACATCATGCCAAGGCTAGAAGGGCCAATTTATATGCACATAAAATAATTTTTAATCGGCAGCCATTTATGAAAATGGTCTATGGAAGAAACTAGAACTGGGTCTCGAAATATCACCATAGTCAACCAAATCAACCAATCGGCCTTGTAGCTGTGGGATGTGGGAGCGATATTGTCACACTACTGCGCATGCCCATCTCGACGTTTATGAAAAATACGATATCATATCATATAATACACACAGTAAACAACGCTTATAAAAGCACAGCACTCTTATACAAGTTTATAAAAGCACAGAAAAAATAATTCACGAATCATGAAAGAACCTGCTAGAATTATTAAATGTTGATTAGTTAAAGTACGGAAGCCCAGCCCTGCCATCTCCAGACAAGTAATCTGGGATGCAAACGCTTCCTATTTCAAACGATCTGAAACATGAAGCGGCTGCACCGCAGGCTTCGTGACAAAAGCTAGCATTTGCCATCGAGTAGGGGCGAAGTCCTGAAATTTCACATCGCGCGGGACTAGGGTCCACTTCCGAAGAACGGAACAAAGTGATTTTTTTCTATAAAATATACCCTGACCACCACTGCAGCCGTCAGGGGTACTTCATCTCTACTATTAGAAATGGCACTTTTCCATTGTTTCAGCTGGAGAAAAGGGCACTTTGAAGAAAACTTGGGGTGCACGTCCCTACGATAATACGATCCTACGACACTGTATAGTGTATACGAAAATGAGTTTTGCAAAGTGTAAAGTGTATTTACTGCGCCCTTGTTACACATATGCATGTTACTTTGCATCGTGTAGGCCAGAAAAGGTTTGTTTGGTTCTCTTTAGCAATTAGTAAACAACGAATAAACGAAAGGTTATAAGTAAGCCAATTAATTGCATAACTGCAATTATATCCTCCACAATCCCCTGTTAGGCTGCAGTTACCACCCTTTTGCTGTATAAAATATTGCATAGTTCAACTGCAATTATATCCTCCACAATCCCCTGTTAGGCTGTTACCACCCTTTTGCTGTATAAAATATTGCATAGACGCATAGTTCTGCCATTTTACGCAGTGCCACGGAATTGCACAGCATGCGTTCCTGCAAGATATAACTTTATTGCACACTCGACATTAATTTTAATGGGCATTTCACCACAAATAGACTATTTGATTTATCGATTAAGTAAAATACTAAATTAATCAGCCTCAAAGGTTGAAATACTAAAATTTCCTGCAAATTTCCTTCTTTTTTTTCCTGCCAGAGACCAACATTTCCTTTAGCCAGGAAATATCCTGGCAAGTGGAAGCACTGCTCCCGAGGTTTCGAAAAAAAAGTGAGAAAAAAAATAATTTCTTTTATATATATCACAAACAACTGAGGAAGTGAGGAAAAATATATAAATGAGACATAGATGTATTCAGGTGGCTATACTCGATGATAAAGAGGAGAAAAAAGTTATAACAAAAAACTAAAATGATAGAGCGAGTGCAATTCGACAACGCACAAATATCTACTAAAATCGCACGCACTTTAAACCTTTCCACAAGATGACCAACAACGAAAATCAAAGGCAAAAAAATTGGTAGCGAGTAAAAGACTAAAACATTAATTGGTCGCCATATTGAATATAAACGCGCCGAAATCCGGGATACAACTTTAATCAGTGAACTCTATATATATCTGGAGTAAGAACTCGGGTGCTATATAACTGGAATATATACAGCTCACAATTTCTACTAATGAGAATTACCCGGGGATCAGGTTGACCAATCAGGTTTCAATATAATAATATAAGCCCGAACGGCTACTATCCAAAACGTTGTGTTCTACCAGATACTAAATATATACATGCAGTTATTTCAATTAAGGTTGTCACAGACAATAGTCAAATGTACAATATGAGCGCTAAATGAATGATGGGAATAATCATAGTTTTAAATAAGTTTAACACATCAATAGCCTCGTGGGAATACAAATGGCTACTGAGATACTATATTTGTATTCCCACAAGGCTACCGAGATACTATATTTGTATTCCCCGACGAGGGTACTAATGTGTAAAACGTATTTATTTAGCGCTCATATTGTACATTTGACTATTGCCTATGACAACCTTAATTGAAATAGCTGTATAACCTTCAAGTCATTGGTTGTCTGTCAAGATATGTACTAAGCAAACAAGCCTTGCATGTTTCACAAAAATTTGATGTTTCATAAAAACTCGGCACAAAAAGAAAGAACATTTAAAAAGCCCTAGCCGTTTTTCTACTCCATTAAACAATGGCAAACGTTTTGGAAATAGTAGCAATTGTCATCAACAACGGATTAAAACTCTTATAATACAACAAGTATATTAAAAGATAAATAAGATATATACACTTATATATAGGCAGTAGCCATCGATAAGAGTTAATGTAGAAACCTCTTGCTCGTTGCAACTTTTAAAGACAAACGAAAGTCAGTTTCGAGTAATCGGGTATATATGTTCCTTTATTCATTTGGCACTAGTCTCTTATACAACACACCATACCATATTATACCAACCAACCAGAGGATAACCAAGACAAGACAGTACCATATCAAACTGATTTTTGTGAACACAAAACTAACCACAACTCGACTTAGTACAATAGGCACATGTATAGTTCCGTATGATAAACCTTGTATAAATGTCGCATTCTGAGGCTCGGTGATCTTTGAAAGAATTGAATTCCCGAATGGATATGCAAAATATGGCATACCCAGACAAATGTATATAAGTAGAATATAGTGTTCAACAGTTGTTACTTGATCCCAGGAGAAGGCCAGAGACGTGAGAAATGAGATGGCAATAATTTGCATCAACAACGCAATTAGAAAGAGCTTTCGTTCATTAACATATTCTGAAGCGATATAAAAGGATAGGAACGCCAGCAGTGTAAATAAGGTACAATTCAGGAATAGCAGCTTGATATGAATTAAATGTAGATGAAAATGATCCATCCCTAATATAGGGACATAAAAAGTTGATGTGCTTGAAAACACCTCGCTGCAAAACATTAGGAAAAGCAAGCAAAATATTCTTGAGTCCCATATCCATGACGTGGTATTCGGCTTCTCTGTCTCGGTCAATCTTCGGTCGCCATCTTGATGACACACGGTCAATCTTTTGTCATCTTCGTAATCGCTTAAAGGTGAGCTCAGTTCTTGATTACGAGCACCGGCCTCCACCCAAATCCCCTTAGGTAAGAACAGCGAAAACATAAGGAAAAGAAGCCATACTATTGCCAACATAATCCCAGGTGAATTGCCATCATTTATTTCCCAACCAAGTATATTGGCATTAAATGTCATAAAACTTCCAATTCCTGGACCAAATGCAGAACCAATGCAATATACACCTTCTAAGAATATTAAGTGTCCTCCACGACGTTTTTCGTCGGTCTGTAAAGCAACTTGTCCTAGAAGAATTGTAGTTATACCCCCACCTAATCCACTCATTAATCTTCCAAAAAGAGGGAAATATGCACTCAAGTTAACACTATATATCACATAAGCGAGAACTTTCATTACACAACAGCAAATAAATAGTAACCTGGGATTCCCGAATCGATCTGCTATGAATCCAAACAGAGGTCCAGCAATGACGCAGCCAATGTTATACGACGACAAGACTAAAGCCAGAAAAGTCTTCGATTGACCCAGGGATCTAATGTAGTCCCACGCTGTAGGTGAGATAAGGTATGTTTCAATACCGGCCAAGAAAAAACGTAGAGCAGCGAATTTCATTATCCAGTCCATCATTATTATTGAAACTTCAATACTCAGTGATCTACATTGCAAAAGGTAATATACTTTATATAACTGGAGAAATGTGACGTATTGATGATCTATGACTATATTGATTTCTCAATTTATACGACTTGCTATGTTTCTTTCATCACTACTCCACTATAGAATAAGCATGGCTAACATGTGAATGAAACTGCATTATTGCCCGTTTCTTGTTGTATATTTACTTTATTAGCTTACTGTCATGAATGTGCATATTAAACTATTATACATACACAGCTGATATACTGACAGCTATTTCAATTAAGGTTGTCTGACAAGCAATAGTTAATAAACACAACATATAATAGTTAATAAAGATAACATATAATAGTTAATAAAGATAACATATAATAGTCAATAAAGATAACATATAATAGTTAATAAAGATAACATATAATAGTTAATAAAGATAACATGGTTAGGAAACTAGTCAAACTACAAAGCAGCTAACAACTTAATGCGATTTATGTTGAACGGTACTTGACCATGCACAAATCTTTTGTCTTACATTCATTATTATTATACTCTCACATTCTCTCACATACAATTGACCAATCATAATTCCTTAATAATAGGGTCACGTGCCTGTCCGATATTTTGTAGGACAGTTACCTATTTGGATAATAGCTTATCGCCTTGTTTTCTTTGTTTATCTCACCTTTTTACATGTTTTGTTAATTTTAAACAATGTGTATACAACATGACAAAAGAAACATATGTATACAACATGACAAAAAGAAAGTGTCAAAGGTCAAATCGTCTTAAAAATACTGAAAGATAGTTAAGGCTAACTTTTGCTTTCTTTAAAACTAGATTATTCACTTTTTGTTTTGGTAATTTAAGCAAATTCGCGGCCGAGGTGTCACACATGTTTTCCCTGTAGTCGTATCGCATTGTTATTGTATTGATGTTATGAATGTTTTGTTCGATATAATAAAACACCTATATTGGATTCATCTTCGCCCAATATGGCAAAATATATTAAGACTCGACTTGCAATATTGGGTTCGACCTTCGGCAGGGACGTAGTGAAGCATCAGGAGTTGGGGGGGGGGGTCAAATACTTTTACCTGAAAATTGAACTTCAATGTTAAAATTTACCTGAAGTATGTTTATAATAGACCTTTTTCTAATTGATTATCATTGTAATACTGAGTTGTTTAAAAGATAGGTGGGTCTGGGGGTCCTCACCCTGAAGATTTTTATATTTTTGAGGCTTAAGGACCGCATTTCTGGCGTTTTCTGAAGCGATTTTGCAAACGAATTACGTCCTTTAGTTATGTGGAGGTTTTTAAAAAGTTCAGGTTCTTTCAAGTAATTTAACATTCAATTTTAGTTATCACTTTACAAAATATAACGACTTTATCCCGCAAATTTTACCTGAACCTTATTCTTTTTTACCTTTTACGGTTGGGGAGGGTGTTACAACCCCACCCCCGCTCGCTACGTCCCTGACCTTTGTTCTCACCCAATATTGAAGTCTCGACTGAATATTTTGCCATATTGGGTTCAGAAGAATCCAATAAGATATATTATCATTCACATAATTATATTCTCAATTGTCATTGGCTAATTCACCTACAGATAACTGGTGTAAATAATACGTCAGCTGCAAATAACTGGTGCAAACAGTTTATTGAGCATGCGCACTTTCGGCAAGCACTGCTTAGCTGCAAAATATCGGTTTCTTTAGCCATTTTATAATCATTAGTAAACATGGCCCGTTTTGCAGAGCTGTCGAAAGACGATTTGACCTGTTTGCTCGACCAAAAAGATGCTGACAACACGAAGAAGGCGACCAAAGTTGCACTAAATGTTTTTGCAGTAAATGATAAAACAATTATTGAACTCGGTTATCGCAAAATATCGTGATTTATCAGTGTCTCGCAGATCAATTATTTGCCTCTGCCTTCGGCATCGGCAAATAATTGATCTGCTCGCCACTGATAAATCACGATATTTTGCTCAACCTCGTCCAATAATTGTATAATATTTCAGAAACACGGTTTGGACATTAAGGCCCCGTTTACCGACTGTACCGTTTTCGTAGCGTTCTCGTATTGTTCGAGAGAACTAGACTATTGTCTTTAATGCCCTTGAGGATTAAGAACAATACGAGAACGCTACGAAAACGGTACAGTGTAAACGGGGCCTAAGCCCAAATATTTCTATTGGTCGTCTCATTAAAATACAATATATTCACTAACCGTGACCGTGCACAAATGCAAACAAAAAGATAGAACAAAAGCGAAAACTGAGTTTTCTAACCATTTTATCTCTATTAACTATGGTCAAATGTGCAATCGAAGCGCGAAGAGTATAATGGGACTGAATGGGATATTTTATAGGCTAAATAAATGTATCACAAATCGCCTCGTGGGATAAGGAAGTGGTGAGCATTTATCATATTTGCATATATTTACCAGTAATACAACTCTTTAAACCAATCGCTTGATATAGCAAGGATTACCATATGCGTAGGCTTATGCAAACAAGATTTACGGTTAAGAACTATTTTCTTGATAGAAATAATGGGACTGGAAGTGAAAGAAGCAACTTTAATATTACTTGCAAACTTCAACCGTTTGTCGCTAATTTGTAAATTTCTGTACACGTTGTCGTCGCTGACTAATTAAACGCAACCCTGAAAAATATGCATGTATATCTCTGGAAATTGCCAAAACAAAAGGGAGCTATGGTCATAGGCTACTCTTGCCTATAGGTATACCCATCTTGCTGTTCGCGCTTGGATTGTACGTTTAACTATTGACTGTGACAACCTTAATTGAAATAGCTGTATACATGATCATATATAGTTAGGCGTTATACACATAGTTAGGCGTTATTATACATGTATACATGCATATAGTTACCATACACTGACATCACCATAGTGTATATACATGATCTTGTGGTTAGCCCTTGGCCACTGGACTCTGTAGCTCAGTGGTCAGCGCTGTACCAGAATCGCTGCAGGGTCGCGGGTTCAATTCCTCGAAATTTCCATCTTCAAAAACCTTCCAACATCCTGCTCTATTGAGCGAGATGTCCAAAATCTAGAACGTTTATACTCTTTGCGTATTTTACAATATTTCTATAAGCCAGTTCGGAGTTTCGACTGCGCATCGAAATGACGCGTTCTGCGTCGGGATAAAATTTCAGTTGTATCATAACATATCGTATGCATATCAGAGTATTCAACCGTTCAGTCATTCATTTGTGTTTCACATACAGGGTGTATAAAAAGTAGACCCTTTCACATTCAAATTAGCCATAACCTATTGTATTAATTTGACAGCTCAGTTGTTTCATACGATTAGAAGTTATCCTAAATACGACCTTGTGTTTTTGCGCACCATTAATTCGAAGCAGTTTGAATTTGAAAGGGTCTACTTTTTTTATACACCCTGTATACATAAAAAACGGACACCTTTCAAATTCAAATGAGCCGCATAGCGGCTGTAATTTGACATAAGTTGCCTAAATATCTCCCTTTGGGAGTTAAAATGTATTTTGATTGTGCAAGAAATTTTCATAGAACCTTTGTAAAATACTCGTTGTTCTGTGGTCAGTTGAACAATTTTGCGTGCTGTGAACAAGTAAATTGTGAAACGAGTGATTAATAAAAGGTTCTATGCAAATTTCTTGCACAATCAAAATGCATTTTTGCATTAACAAACCACGTCCTGTTGTCACATGGGAATTGACACATTCCAGCTATACGTTCGCGGCTAATTTGAATATATGCAAAGTGTCCGTTTTTTCTGACTCACCCTGTATATCAACCATGCGGAAACTAATTGTTCTTTGAGCAACTTTTGCATATTCAAATGATGATTGAACAGTTGATCATGAATACTTTGATATGCATATTTTAATTCTTCCAGTCTCAGCTGCATGTTATGATTCAACTGCAATTTTATCCCGAAGTAGAACGCGTCATTTGGATGCTCAGTCGAATCTTCGAACTCGCTTATTATGGATCGCGCTTTGTTTTAAGATCAACATGTACCTGCGCATACCGAATACCGATACACCTTGTTGATTTTGACTCCAAAGAAAGGAATGCATGCATGCATGCACATGCATGCATGCATGCATGTACGAAGGTCGGTTATAATTTAAGTTGATTAAACTTGGCTTCGTACAGCTCTAACCTCTTAAGCTATGTCTATTTAGGTTTGTCTCAACTGGAAAAGGCAAATAATTTCAAAACTCACGAATGAGAGGCATAGATATTTAAACACATATCCTTATAGCTGAAGTCATGTTGAGCATTACGGTAGAGCAAACACAAGATAAATAGAAGTATTATACATACCGTTTTAAACAGTTTCAAGAAAACCTCTTCTGTCTATATGGAGACTCTTCCTTTGAAACACAAATATGAAATACTAGTGAACACCTGAACTTGATTTAACTTCACGATAGCTGATAGGTTTTAGGTTGATTGCACTGCCGCGTACATCCAATTAACATGCGGTTTAATAGACCAGTTCGTAATGTCGACTGCGCATCCAAATGACGCGTTCTGCGTCGGGATAAAATTGCAATGTGATTTGTATATGTAATAATTCATAATTCATGTGAAAATCAGGACAAAAAATTGATTTTTCAATTTTGGAAAATGGATGCACTGGGTATTTTTCCACCAAAAAGACTTTGTTGCAGGACGAAAACTGTGTTACTAAGCAATTTTTCAAACAATTTTATCGTTTGTATAATGCTGAATGAAGGCACATTATTTTATAACATTCTGTTCAAGTATAGGGCCGAGAAAAACTAAAAGCAAGCTGTGATCATTCATTCATTGGACATTGAAATGTAAAACTCAAGTAGATTAATGCATGTCTCAACTTTCGAACTCGCCCCAGGTGAATATGCGCGGACACGACAATTTTGCGACTTTTTTTGCGTTTGTTAGCTGTTGCATAATTACTTGCATTCCGTGCAGAATACCAGAACCTGCGGCAGAACGGTATGAATGCTTTTATTATTTAAAGACTTTACTGGTATATATAAAAAGGTAAGCATTTGTGATATTGTATTAAATAGTGCTGTTGATTTTGCAAAGTCATAGACTAAAATCGAATACTTATTGTGAATTATTAAACCCTTTTAATAGCATGTATTTTTCGTGTTTCTGTCTGAATAGTGACTGGCTCAGTTCTTCAGTTTCTTTATACCATTCTGCTTGTGTATATTTGCTAAAATACATGAACATACATATATATTAAATGTCCCTTCCCACCAAAAAGCATCAAACAACACAAGTGGGGATAAAAATCCCCACGTTTAAAATATTTATTCAATGTGATGAGATATTTATATTCTTTACATTTCTACAGAATCATGAAAGTTGTGTTTCTTCATTTATATAAAGCAATTATTTGGTAACTGACGACTTTGATTATGGTATCATATTAATGTGATTTAACTATACTGCACAGCTTGAATTGATTGCCGATTAAAGACAAGAATATTTTGCCAAATCAGTTGCCCAATTTATAAAGACACAACGTATCTTTCAAGACAACTTATAGAAGTTTTAATTCTGCACATAGATTAAAATGTTAGTTATGGGTTTTATAACTTATAGCTTACTGTAATTGTGTATTTTTCCATGTTACAAAGCTTGAACTGATTGCCGAAAGACAAGAATATCTTGACAATCAGTTGCCCAAAGACACATTGTATCTTGACAACTTAGAAGATCTTACTCTGCACATAGATTAAATGTTAGTTATGGGTTTATATAGTTAAATCTTATAAGTATAAGTTATAAATTACTGTAATTATGCATTTTTCCATGTTACAAAGCTTGAACTGATTGCCGAAAGACAAGAATATCTTGACAATCAGTTGCCCAAAGACACATTGTATCTTGACAACTTAGAAGATCTTACTCTGCACATAGATTAAATGTTAGTTATGGGTTTATACTTATAGCTTAATCATTATGGAAAACTTAATCTGATTACCAAGAGGTGTTTTGTTTATAATATGGAATCTTGTCAACTTAGAACATCTTGTTTTCTTATATAACCATTAATGAATTAGTAACTTAACACGCAAGCTGGCACTGTGCCCTGCTTTAGTATTTTACTCTGACTAACAGCAGACGATTTTACTCCTCAGTGGTAGGGTACTGCCTGCTAATGGATTAACAAAACTATCTGCCAGTGTCACTAATGTAATTACCTCAATAGCTGGCAATGTGCTCAGATGTGCCCCACTTTAGTATTTTACTCTGTCCAAATCCAGATGATTTTACTTTTCAGTGGTAGGGGACTGCCAGTAAAATCTTCTGAGGGGGGCCAGGTAGGTAGTAAAGATGTGAGAAGTAGTCGAGTTATCCAACTACCTGAAAAATAGGAATATGATTTCTTCGACGTTTCGAGCAAAGGAATTATTTTCCTATTTTTCAGGTAGTTGTAAGTTGGATAACCATCTCTCTCGATGACTGCCAGTAAATAGGTTAATTGCAATCATTTAGCTTATCCTAGTTTTTTCTGTCCTTTATCAAGTGTGTTTGGTTGTACTGTATATGGATTCAAGGCTGACAGAAGTCGTATCATGCTTGGTCTTTGTGTGGGAATTGCAGATGATGACTGCTGTCCAAGTTCAAGTAGTGTGGTATCTCCTTAATTACGATTCCAAACGAATACACATCACTCGCAGGACTTGGTGGACGACCATCCAGGACTTCAGGGGCAATATAATTATAAACTTTTGCATATTTCTTTCCTGGTGCATATGCAATTTGTTTGACCTTCCCAAAGTCAATTAAATACCCAGTTTTGTTATGGGACACAAGAACATTGTTTGCTTTGATATCACAATGGATGTATCCCTTTCCATGGATGAAATGCAATGCATCAGCAATATCATAGCAGACTCTGAACCAATCTGCCACTGTCATACCTCCCATAATTTTGATGGATTGTTTGTCATACAACAGTTTATGCACTGTCAATGATTGAGACTCTTTTCCAACAAACTCCATAAAAAAAGAACATGGCTTCCTTGTATTGTTTATTCCAAAAACATGAGGCACACATCTATGTGCAAACAATTGCTGATAGAGTGCTTCTTTATAAATGTTGCTCTCATTTGAATCTGGCATAATCTTCTCAACAATGTTTATGCCAAACCGTGGATAGTACCATGTACGGCACTGCCCAAAGCTTCCAGAGCCAATACATAGTGAAGCATTTTCCAGTTCATCTGGCTCAATTTTTGGAAGAGACTTTTGCTGCTGTACTTGTAGTCCTGGTAAAACCTATTAAAAATAATGTAATTATAAAGGAAAAATTATACATACAGCAATTTGTAGCCTGTGCTGCAATATTGTTAACCGTTTGTATATAGATTTTAAAAGTCAATTGAATCTTACCAATCCCACACCCATGGCCAAAGTAAACATGCTTTCAGTGTTGTGCTACAATCAAGCACTCTAAACTAGTTTGCCCTATTGAGGTGGGTTTCATCATAACTCATTATCCCTTAAAATATGGAACCCTTTGGGCTTTGGGCGATGTATTTTTTTGGTGTACTGTTTAGGATATGATATCATTCCTTCCCATCACTAAAACACTTTTTTTTAAATTTTCCAGAAAATTGTGTACCCCACCCCCACCCGGCATCCCTCATATATGGGTGGTGTACATATTAATGTGAGATGAGCAAATCACAAAACTTGATCAGAAAAAAAGTTCTGGAATTTTTTCAAGTTTTAAACATATTGAACTAAATAACATCGCTCAAAAGGTGAATGTGCATGGCCACTATTAAAAATAATGAAATGGAATTGACTGTGAAGTTGGAATGCAACAATAAATAATTGTATAGCTTGTTTACCTTTGAAGATTCACACTTTCTTAAATTATTTACACCTAGCATACACTGCTTCCACTTGTTGTAATATTTGGAGGCAATACGTTTCTGCTGATCGAAATCCTTCCGTATCACGCGAACTGTTGCCTCAACTCGCTTTTGCACGTCAGCTTCTCGTTTGGTCTTATATCGTTCAACCCGTTTTCGCTTCTTTCTCAAATTTCTTGATTTTCTTTTTTGCTCAACAGAACGCCCCATATATTCAGTATTTTATGGTAATTTTTGTGATCAAAATATAGTGTACATCTGCATTGATAAAATTTGCCGCGCTGAATATAAAAAATACCGCGAATGCAATTCTAGCATGAAAAAAATAAATTTGGTCATCAAAGCCATATTTGGGTATGGAACGGGGTTGATCACAAGAGACTATGGTTTAGGTTTTTAAAAATCAGTGTTTCCATAGCAACACATAGACACGGTTGGTTGAGTACATCAAATGTTTGAAAATGGGAAGCGTTTTGTCGGTTTTGATGCCATATTGCTTGGTTTTAGACAAATATACAGCAAACGAAGTATATATCTTCTTGTTTATTATGGAATAAAGATGTAGAAATGGAGTAAAGAGTATTTACAAGGCGTGTAAAGATACATAAGCCAGGTCAGTCTAAATATTTATAACAAATATCTTAAATACAGGCTATATACAGTATGAGTATTGAGTATACAGGACATGAAGTGTGTAGGACACATCATTCCTTTGTCTGCAATGTTTAATACACGAGACTGTTATGATTAATTTCGAAGACACTTTACAATGCAAAATTGAGCTCTTAGTTTATCTGCATTGCGAATAAAACTGTCTCGTGTGTTAAACATCATCCTAAGTAAATTTAACATTTGCTCTACAGATGATATATTATGCTAATAATATAAAATTTATATACATGACAAACTGATATTAACCTTTCAATTTCATTATGAATTTGGCAGTTTTTATTTTTCGCAGTTTATCTTTCATGACTGCATCTGCTAGTAGATCGTCATACGTCGGTAAATTATTGTTTGAAAGAAAATAGTTCTTTTCCCAATCTTCAATGTCCTTTTCCAACTCTCCTTTCTTCTTTGATATCCTTGTTTGAATAACAGCAAGTTTGTACATATAGCTATCCAGAAAAAACTTATCTTGTCTTTGACCCTTGGCATTCTTTCTGGCTCGATCTAATTCAATCACTTCTTCTGTAACTCCAAGGACATAAGCCAATGTAGAACCCAGTTTAGTATGCCATTGTTCTTTATTAGCACTTGAAGAGCCTTGCGTGACTTGGACATTGTTGGCTTCATTTGCAACTTGTGTGACTTGGGCATTGATGGCATCATTTGCAACTTGAGTGACTTGGGCATTGATGGCATCATTTGCAACTTGAATATACTCTTGCACTAAAATACAAATAAACAGCTTATGTGAGAACACAACAGGCTATAAGGAATATATATATGCAGCCCTAAATATCAGACAATATACTGTATCCTGCACATGTGGCAATTATGTTACTTATGTGCAATTATGATTCTGCATATACTGTACTAGAACAAACCTGTTGTAGATGCAGTATCCACTGTCAAAGTGTCTTCTAACATTAAATCTTGCAAATTATCTTCCTGTTCTGGCATTATCAGACTGTAATGAATTGTGTTTTCACAACTTTCTTGTTCACCATCACTTGCATCAGTGGTTTTACCATATTCTTCTGGCATATCTACTGTGCTCTCTCTTGTGCTTTTAGTCATGAACAACCGATACTTCATCCATCATGGTAACATCATCAGACATGTCATCTGTGAACTCTTGATTCCTCAGGAACTCTGTCTGGATAGGGATAAAGGTATCTTTATTGGCATCTTTCACTGTAGCACATGAAGAGGTAAGGATTTTATTTTCCAGACACACAGACCAGCATTCATTCAGATATTCTTCCTCTTCTTTGAAATTGCTTGAACGGAAATGATGAAGCCTTGGACCTTGATCTCTTGATTCTACATCTGATTGAATGCTGTCAAAGAATTCTACATCGCCTTCCTCATTGCTTGTCCACCAAACATCTTTGCCAACTACTAAAAAAGTCACTTATTCTCTCCAAATGGGCTTGCCATGATGACGAATGACTTGTTATAGTGCTGAAAGGAACAACTGTGTTGCCAAGAGAAGGAACTGATTTAGCCAGTTTGGATATGTGAGCTTGCTGCTTTGACACGGTATTTGCTGAATGGTATGCCCCATTTTCTTCTCAGCTTGAATTCAAGGAACACATTGCCAATAATATGACCAGGTTTGTTAGATGAGGTGGCACGAGTGATGTTGCTAACTGCATTGAAAATTCTTTCTTGCTCTTCAGCATGACATGATTTCCCACTGACAAGACGATGCTGTATGGCAGCATGGGCTGACATTTTGTGGAAGTAGACACCATAAAATTTTCTACAAGTCATCTTCTTTGTCTCATAACCGATAACTTGCCAACATAGATATGCATGTAGCCATGTCAGATTATGTAACCGTAGAACACTGCGGGGTGAACGGCTTTCATCTCTTCCATATGCAATGGATTGAATCTCGACCAAAGTTTGTAGCAGCCTCTGTGCCCCTTGAGAGATTTTACCAATTACTCGATTAGTCACCATTATGAGAGCACATCTGTAGTCAAAACATCTCTTTGTTTCTTTAGTACCAAGACAAAGTTCAACTGTTTCATTGATCATTGTCGCTTCTTCGGGTGAAACATGCATTGGCAACTCAACAATAACATTTTCGATGTGTTTTCCAACATCATGCAATGGCTCAAATGGTAATATTTCATACTTGTTACTGTTAATTGAAGCCAAGCTAGCCAGTGGATTTGTGTAGAGAAGAGCTGGGACTCTCTGTACTCATGAAGCTCATCAACCAGCAACTTTTTAGCTCATCCTGCTTTTCCCTTCGTATATCTTTCGGCTGTTCAATTCTTGCAACAACTCTGCCTTCTTCAATTGGTGGACTGGTTTGTTATTTCCTGCCAATGTATTTCTTCGAGCAATGGCACCTCCAAAATCAACTTTTGTCTTTCGCTAAAGAAATGTGTGTGCAACGAAAGCTATAATCTAGTTCATACACACGGTTTGCATGTACTCCACAGACTGAACTGAATAATAGAAGTTGCCTCCCTTCTGTTGGCCACACTCGTATTGCTGGGCTGGGTTGTCACCATGAAAACCTCATCACATCAACTATTTCTTCCCCTTCTTCTGTTGCTAATGGCAGGCTGATTTCTTCCAAGCATTCTAATCTGGTTTCTACATACAACAACTGTTCTACATCTGAACTGCTTGACCTGGCAACAATATACACTTCAGGTGATTCAACAATTGTTTGAATGTCAACTTTTCTTTTCGTCTTCCTTTCATACTCCTCATTTGTGTAAAACAAGGCTGGATCATATAAGCATGCAACCATGAAAATGAGATGACCGTGATTAGCCACTGTTGATAGATCATGCCATATTTTCAGGTGTCGAGTGTGTGAAATCTCTTTCAGCTTTGCTTTTATTACCTCTTCATCATCTGAATCAGAGAACACTGCATTGACCTGAACTAATTTTTCTATTAATTCTTCTCTTGACATCTTAGAGAAATCTTCATCGCTCATCTTTCTCATGTAACAGGCGTGTGACTTCAGAAAATTCTCCCTGATAACTGTCAACGGTTGCTTGCGACCTTCTACCACAAACTCGCTTTGAATTATTTTACCATCATCACTAAGTGTCAATTTTTCATACTACAAAATAAAATAATACGTACTCAGGCTGTATAAGAGTCATCTGGTAAAATAGATCAGTAAACTTATTAAGTCATTTAAGGTCCATCTGACATTTAGACAGAGTAAAATCAAGTCATGACAGGTGCATTAAGTGAGCCTCGTATTTGCTAAAAAAAGATATGGGCAATTTTTGGCAAATTGTCAATTGGCTAATATTATGGTATTAGGCAACAAAGTAGGGTGCAAAAAGTTGTAACAGGCACATGGTGTCTAGCTGGCAATGTGCCCAGATTTGCCATACTTTAGTATAATTTATTTTACTCTGCCTAAATCAGACTTTACTTGTCAGTGGTAGAATGAAACATAGAAGTACCTTTCTAGGAACAATTAACTTCCCAATTGAATATTCATTCTGCAAGATTTTTTCTTGTAATCGTTTCTTCAGACATGCATTTGTTTCTGGTGTTGGAATCGATATCTCCCCTCCTAGCCCCCTCCTCTTCTTTCGTCGAATGCGTGGACCATCAGAATTTGTGTTGTATCGTTTGAATCGCTCTGTGTAGACACCAACCGATTTCAACCATTCTCTCGCAATCTGGCCACCATTTCCTGCAATTTCTCCTTTCGTATTGGTGATATTATAATCTTTTGCTAGTTGGGACCAATTAATAAACTTGCCATCTTCATATGACTCAACTTCTGATTTCAGAGCATCTTTGTCCCATGTCATTTTGTCAAATGCTCCAACAGGACTTGATCGCTTTGTTTCGGTTTCCTGTGAATGTTCTGGACTCACTCTTGGCTCAAATGCCTGTGTTAGACGATCATTCTGTCTTGACTTTAGCGACTGTCTGTTGCCAAAACACCTAAGTACAGTAAGGTATACCCCAGGTAAATTACAAGATTATTTTTTAGTAAAAATAACACTTATTATATTGTATTTAGCTTATACTGTACCATGGAATATAATTATGTCAGAGAATTTGAACTTCATTTCTACCACCCAGAAATCAGTACAAAACCTACAGTGTGGTGTAAACAATGTCTATGTAGGCAGTAATATTGATGCATATAATTAGTCATCTATATACTGTACAGTATGTAAAGCACTAGTGCTCTGTGTTATGATCTAATTCTAAATCAATTGCAATTTTTGCATACTATGTATAGTATGTAAATTTATGATAATTCAGGGATGGCTCCACATGAATGCATGATCTGGTTGGGGGGGTGCTCTAGTTCCGAGTGGGTGTCAGTCTGTGCTCAGTGGGTGTCGGTCAGTGCCCCATGGATGGTTTTTGGCCGGTGCTCTGAGGGTGTCGGTCATGGACACCACAGTTCACACGACCATAGACAATTACAATAAATATTGCAAAATGTTAAACTTTATATAGCCCCCCCCCAGTAACTCCGTCCCTGTGATCTGACCTAACAACACAACCACACTAACCTTATAATTTCTGTTTCCTTCCATTCTTCTTCTATCCGTGTTTTAGCCTTTCTATATTGATCCCTTCTTTCTTTCTTCATTTGTGCTTTAGATTTCTTCTGCTGCAGTTGTAACTCGGGAACGGAGACTAACGCTTCAGCCAAAGGAACCTGGCACGTTTTCTCAAATTGCGTGTTTATTCGAGTATACAGTTCCCTTGCTGTGTTGGTCACTTCACGTTTCGTACATTTCACCTTCGGGTGACACACGTCTCTAGCAGTTTGTGTTGCTGTTGCAAAGACATTCTCCTTTTGGCTACTTTTGAATTGGTTGGACTTCACGGGAAATAAAGACTGCTGGTAGCTATAACTGTGACAACATCCGCGACACTCCAGTAAACAATGTTCAGCCTTTTTTGAGGATGGAAGTTTCTTCCACTTCTCCGTGTCAAAAGTAGCAACATATATTGCGCGCTCGTTGATTTTCCGCGAATTCCAGTTAGAAATCTTCGTTTGGAGATTTGGAAACTTACGTTGAAATGTTGCGAAATCAACAGAAAAATTCTCTTTACATTCGCTGAAAGTTTGAATAAAATTTTCGTAGTGTAACCTCCATATTCGCGAACGAAATTTTGAAAGTGATTCTCCGTCCAAACGTGTCGCTTTTGACTGCGTCGATTTTGCCAGCTGGTAAGCAATTACTTTGGCAAATCCACAAGTATTAGGATGAATTAGACTTAATACCATCATTAACCACGCGTATTCAAGTAAAATAATATTACATCTTAAAAACATTGAAATAACTTGTTGTATATGCTGCAGAAGCTTCACTTTGTTGCCTAATTGCGCGAAATATTTAAATTTCGCGCCGTGTAATTTGTTTTGCTTTTGACGTATGCCGCTTATAACAACAGTGCAGGCTCAATATCAATATGGCGTCTCTTCGACAATTTTTACGGAAACTTTCGTTTGGCTCGCGGACATGGATTTTTAGCTTTGTTGTTTGAAATAAACATTTAATAACATCGACATTATCATGTAGTTTTGTACATTAACTTGTTTTTTCGCACTTAATTTAAATTGTGGGTGAACGGAAAATATTTCTGGAGCGAAGTTAGCCAGTATTCCAACACTCAAGGGTATTACTGATTTTTGGGTATTAATAACCAATCTTGACCATGATCACAAGTTAGAACCTTAAAGTTAAGACATTAAAGCATCTAAAATTAACAAAAACGGAATTCTTTATTATCATTTTCCGAGTCCGCAAAGCTGTCGAAATGTAGGCATGATATTTTCCTTTTAAATTACTGAAAATGTCACGTGACGTGTTTCCATAGAAACGTTAAATGTTTAAGTGTCAAGCTCTGACCACTCTGGTTAAGCACTGTTAATTTCCTCGCAATATATTGAATCGTTAATATTTTATGACCATTTTAGTTGTTTCATGGTCATTTTAAGCTGGACCCAGGCATTAATCTACTTGAGAATAATGCTACCAATTTTTTACCTTCGGTTTGTGTTGTTCATGTTGCTGAAAGACCTTGGTCCTGCGTTTTTGGCTGATCTGATTTGAACGTTGGGTTGGCGTTCGCATCCTGATACAATTTGAATATTAGATGCTGAAGAATATCCACTGAACAAACAGGATACATTGGTTGTTGGAATCAATGGCAATCAGTTGGCTGGTGTAAATTTAATGGTGTCATTTGCAGTGTCCGAGTCACATAGTAGCATTGTTTGGAAAGTAGGTGGTGGCATTATAATAGACTCCTGCAACATATCAATAAATGGTACATCTCCATGCCAGTGATCATTGGTGTCGACAAACTATGATATGAATTTTAAAATATATTAGACGAATAACGAGTTCTACTAACACTACAGTCCAGATTGCAGAGTTTGGTGTGCGCGGGGAAGATGTTCTCCGCGCATTTTTTAACGTTTAATCCGCGTCCGCGCAAAATATATAAGATAAACCCCATCCGCACAAAATATTGAAATAAACTGCATCAATAAACTACATCCGCGCAAAATATTGAAATAAACTGCAAATATTGAAAACCTCATCCGCGCATTATTTTTCCGCCGTGTGGGCATGCGAACGGTGTCCAACCGCGCATTACACTGTTAATTTGAGGGTGTTAAAATAGCACCTGTATAGGTGCTAAATTGACACCAGGAGGTGGTGTTAAATATAAAGTGCTATTTTAGCACCGATTTGGGTGCCAATATAGCACCGTTAAGTTGGGTGTCAATTTTAAAGTGCTAATTCAGCACCCGAAATTTTTAACACCTTTTTTGGGCAATAAAATAGCACCTCTTTCATCAGCGAAAGTGCTAAATTTACACCCTTTATAGTGCTAAATAATGGGGTGCTATTTTGACACCTTTTTTGGGTCCTAAATAGCACCTCTTTCTTCAGCGAAAGTGCTAAATTTACACCCTTTATAGCGCTAAATATTGGGTGCTATTTTGACACCATCAAAAGTGTTAAACATAGGCCACTATAGAGGTGCTAAATTAACACGATTTTTAGGGTTAAATATATTATGGGTGTTTAAGTCAAATTACAGTTTCACAAAAAATCGCAAGAAAGCCCAAGTAACATATTTCTGCGGAATATTGTTTTGATAAATCGCCATGTATAATATCTTGTGATACTACATGATTATAGACATTTTATATACACAAACTCTATGGTGTTTTGTTGTGTCGCATCTAGTTTGCTGCATACCTTTAAGAGAAACTTTATAGAGAACGTTATATTCCTAAAGCATAGAGTCTAAAATATGACACAAAAATCTGAAATGGTACAAAATACGAGCAGTGTTTTTTGGTTGGGAGTTGTCTCTCCTGAAAGAATTCATAAAAATGACATAAGCACGGAAAGACGGACTGGTGTCTAATTTCCTTACTACGCGCGCAAAGTTTTCTGGGATAGCGTCACTTTCATTTCAAATTTTAATTTGAAAAATTATGTTGGAAAATACAAGCAATGTATTTGCTTTTTCTTCTCGAAATCCACAAGAATTTCAAGAGTTATAGCTCAGGAACGCTGGTATAATATTCAGGTAAGGATATTTCAATGTTTTTATGTAATATAAAGCAATTATAAAGGCAAAAATTTACGGATGTATTCATAAATATTTATGTTGCGTGCGTTGTGTCGCCGTAAGAAAATATTTGAATTTTAACGCGGCAAAAATTCCCTTGTACTTATCAATTTAGTTCAGAATCAAAACGATAATATAAACTACGGCCTACTTAACAATTATATTAATCTATACCATAGAAACTCTGACATTAGAGTAGACTTAAAAGTTATGAATGTTTTTATATATGAATTATGTGATTTGAGCATTGTTTCAATGAATCAATGTATAGTCTATTAGTACCCTGAGAAAATGTCTTGACAATTTTAAATAATGTGCAACTTCCATAATATTATAATTGTTATTTAATGAGGTATATTTAAAATGCTTCAATAAAACCTACAGGTCATTGAGGTCAATGTAAATGCATGTAGCTGAGTGGATACATGAAATTTTTGAATTTTTGGAATTACCCTGAGGGATGAGAAATATTCCGAGGGCAAAGCCCGAGGGATATTTCATCCCGAAGGGTAATTTTTTGGGAATACCTTGAGTGAAAGGTCTATAAATGATATATTATACCGAACCTTGTTGACTTTACTTGTACTAGATACTAGAAAACAGGCGATGAAATTAGATGACGGCCTGGGTACGAGCGGGGTATTAAAAACTCAAATTCCCAGCTCAAGCGTGGCAGATTCGACTCGAATACCATGCCCCCGGGAAACGACTCACGGTACAGGAATTCACTGAAAAATACCACGGTCATGTGGTACAAGCCTAGTTCTCTGATTGGACAAACTTATTGTGAGGTATAAAATTATAATATATAATAACTTTCCTCCATGCTTTTCGGCACAAACCAACAATATATGATGCCCATTTTTGGGGTGGTACTAAAGCTGACTTTACTGACCACTGCTCTCGATGATTTTTGTGGACTCTTCCTAACTCAGCTATACCCTGCTTGTTCCTCCAAAGTGTGCTGCCCAGAAGAGCAGGGTGAAGAAAGCATTTACATAGACCTGCGCATCATGCCTAAGGGAGTTTTGGAATCTCAGGAGGCTAACTGTACATAAGCAATAGCTAATTGTATTCTAATTATAACCTGTGTGCTCTATAGTAACACTGGACCTTACCCACTTCTAGTGGGGTCACTAGGTGTATTTTGATATGGAACTCACTGCAAGAATATTTATTATTGTGTGAGAATTGATTATTTTTTATACAACTGTGATCTCACTAAATAGTAGTTAAGTCAGCTATGTCCTGCCTAATGAAAGAGAATATCATAATTATGTATTATTAGCAGACACCTGTTTAATTGCATTCATTAGAATGATGCAAATATTTTAAGTTAATCTGAATTTTGTATTTACTTATGTACCTTACTTTCAATGTATTTTATAGATAACCTAATTATATGTGATTGTGAAGCTGGAAAAATATTGATATTTATGTATGGTTCACCTTGGCATCACGACTAAAGTAATAGAGCAACTTTGTATCGCTGAGGAAGATAACGCAGGAGTTAATGGTCTGGCGCCAAGTTGTGTGTTTGATATTACAACTGTTTACGATGATACTGTAGCCGTCCAGTGTGAGGAATTGTAATGCTCAACAGGACATCGCCAGAAAATTTAGACATTGCGCCCGCTGTACGCCAGCGGCAATACGCAATAGAAAACATTTCAACCTAATATTTTTATTAGGATTTACATAGGAGGCGTTTAAATAATCGCTAGGTAAACCCAAATAACGTATTTTATCGAAACGAGCTTTTTATTCTAAGTTACTGCTTATAATAACGCAAAAATATTCTTTGGAAGAAAGCGTTAACTTGTTCCATCCGACGTGCCCATTATCGCGCCTTTGCCCTTTGTTTCGGCCTGATAAACACGCTCAAATAGTCGCTTACTACTATGAGGGAAAATTTTAAATTTTGCGAAGGTGGCATCTTGAACTTCAATCCAACCTTTGCCCATATCCAAGCCGTGAAATAAGGTTGTTCGAAAATCCAGTTCAAAACGAGCAGTGTGCAAGTTTTCCATACAGAATGATTTTCAACTTCCAGGTTGCAAAACTGCTGGAAAAAACGTGTTCTTTAATTCTGCTTTAACAACCAAACCTAAGTCACATTATATATAAAAAAACTTGCAGAAGGATGACATTTTTGAATATCCAATTGTTTAGTACAGGGGATTAGTTTGTTTTCATATTTAGGCCGAGAAAGCTTGGGTACAGTGCTTGGGTATGGCCACTCGTGGGTAAACGCGCGAAATCGCGGGAATTTCAATCATGAATATTCATATTGCGGGCTTCTCATGAATATTCATATTGCCAGTTTTCGAATCAATTTTTCTGCAGACCATAGTGACCTCGATAGTAATGATCAAGCTGCATTTACAATTCTTCTCCATAACAAGTGTTTGGAAAGTTGGTATATGAAATATATAATTCGTTGAAATCATCAATGTCTTCTTGGCTAAAATGCATGTTATGCTTGTTAAAGAAAATTGTATAAGAGTTGAAAACCACGTTCGAAAGTTGGTAGCTACGGTGAATAAAAAGTTGTCAGAGAAACGTGGACGAGGGTATATGGTTTGTGCAAACAGCCGTAAACGTATTCCTATGCGCATAGACGAAATCCAACATGTGAGGGAGATTAAGGAAGAATTTGACAACCTTAACATCGAGAAGGAAGTGCTTCAGGAGCAGTGGGGGTACTGAGAACGTTTTCATGGGGTGCTCATTCCAAAATTTCCCGACGAGGCAGGGCGAATAAAAGCGTTGTTAGTTGCCTCAGCTGCCGCACAACGTGCTAGTTAGTCAGCATTTTGGTTCAGCAAATTGCTATTGGGCGTGGCAGGGTTTTTTTTAAGAAAAATTTAGAACTGCACATTTTGTCATACTGTCCCAACATGCCAGGGCCTTTTTCAAGAAATGGTTAGTGGGGGGGGGGGAGGGCATCAACGAAAAGGGACCTAACAAGAATGTGGTATATTGAGGGTGTGTGGATGTGGTTGGGGGTCTGGGGGTCTGGGGGTCCTCCCCAGAATATTTTTGTATTTTTGAGTTTCTGTGGCTTGATTTCCTGCATTTTCAGAGACATTTTTTGAAATATCCCATCTAAACAGACTGAGCTTTTGGTGTAAAAGCAATGCTTTGTAATGAGAATATCATAACTTTCTTCTGACCTATAAACTTAAGAACTTTTGGACAAAAGGGACCTTCACTGGGAGGATAGTTTACTGGGGCTAACATTAGCTGGGGCTTTGGCCCCCCAGTATATTAATTAAAAAAGGCCCTGCGACATGTCATAACATGAAATTCAACTCGCGCAAATGGCACCATTTTTTCTTATTAAACTTTCATTAACTGAATCTCATCCCTTCAAATAGAAACGATGCTGAAAATTGTCAACAAAAATTATATTGTTGAGTTTTTTATGAGAAATTCTGGTACTGCTTTTGTTATTGAAGCTATATGTATTCCATTTATTCCTTCGATTACTTTAGTTTTGTACAATAAATATCCATATCCTGAAAGTTCGTATTTTTTTCAACTGCACAAAATATTTTTTAGAGTTGCACAAATTGATTTAGAACTGCACATTTTGTGTAGAACTGCACGTTAAAAAAACCCCTGGGGCGTGGGGCAGGTAACCTAGGGGGGGGGGTCTGGGGGCATGCATTTTGCATTTTTGAAGCCACATGAGTGCATTTTCCGTGCGTCTACTGAAGTTTTTACACTTAATAATTCAAGATTTTTAACGCACTTTTAACTTTTTACAACCTCATGCCCAAGTTTTGAAATAATATTTGCTCCGTATACAATTACAAGCGTAGACGTCATTAAATTGGTTTTGTGCCTTTTGATATATACACAATGTGAAAATAACGACAAACTACTAGAGATGAATTGATTGTAGATAGCTCTGCAAGAAATAGCTATAGTACGAACAAGAGTACAATCCTGTATGAGCAAATTGCTGCCGACGGTCCTGTGGTTGTTTGAAATGTTAATATTTACCGAACGCTTTCCGCTTTGGTTTCAAACATCGACCACATAAATCTTATATCAATTTACCGACCATTTTCAAAAAGTGGTGGGTGACACACCTCCCACACCCACCCGCTCGGTACGCCCCTGTTCAGGAGAAAACACATGGTTAGTAAAATCTTGGGAAAACCAGAGAACTATTACTGGGAATTACCACTTGAAAGATCATTGTAGGACATCATCTAATGTGTCAGACAGCAAAAATATTCACGTGTTCATCCACCACTGTTGGACATTGATGTTTGCAACATTATTCTTGATGAGTTGCACTTGATGCAGAGGATAACTGGTGAGCTAGCATATTTTCACCTGTTGGTAATCAATTAAGTACAACAATGGCCCACTTTAGTTTTCTGTCCTGTTAACCATTAAACCGCAAATTATGCCTTAACGAACTCTCTTTTGATTAATCATCAGTGACATAGAAAGCACATTATAGTTCGGCTATCACAATGTTTTAAATGAACATTTTTGTGTATGATACTTTTTGTCATAAAAAGGATTTATTTTAATCCAATAAGAATCAGTGTACCTAATGTGCCCTTAGCTTCATTGTGTGTAACGGCGGATGATTGTGATTGTCAACAGGAAAGCATTGATTGTTAATGCATGGGTTAACAACAATTATGGGCAAATAGGCGGGTTAAGCCATTAAAGACCAGTCGTCTCCCTTTGACGAGTAAAATTGTCTGGCGTTAGGCAGAGTAAAATAATGAAGGGGGCATATTGCCCATCTATAGGTTAACATGAG
The DNA here is from genome assembly GCA_016169945.1 of Trachythela sp. YZ-2020. Taxonomy (NCBI): domain Eukaryota; kingdom Metazoa; phylum Cnidaria; class Anthozoa; order Malacalcyonacea; family Clavulariidae; genus Trachythela; species Trachythela sp. YZ-2020. Next base: position 109,041 of record JADLSH010000241.1, read on the forward strand.
ATATGGGCGGATTTGCTTGTTAACCCATTAAGAACCAGTCATCTCCCTTTGATAATAAAATCGCCTGGCTTTAGGCAGAGTAAAATAATAAAGGAGTGCATTGCGCATTAATGGGCTAAATTCCATTCTTTTAACTCATTCGACTTTCTTACTTTTGAATGTAGATGTTTTGCTGAACAACTTTGTGACAAGGAGCCATTACATCAGATGCACGAGATAATTTAAACAAGTCGCCAAGCGAGACAACAACCAAGCATTTAAATGCTTATTTTTCTGCTGTTAGAAGTTGGGGTGTGTGTTTCTCTATCTGGGGGAATAAAAAAGCCGACGGCAAAGGAAGTGGCACCTATGAATACACAAGTTTAATGGGCTCTGATAAGAAGCTATTGTTATAAAATCTCTTACAAAATGATTCAGTCAGATGACATTGTTAAAGCAAATCTTTACGCTACTGTTATTCAACTTTTGAGAGTAGGTGTATATCAATTAATACTCAAGTATAACCAGACAATTAACATAGACTTAGAGTGTCTTTCATTTTACATGTAGGATTTTGCAAGGATTTATGAATTGCTAACAGCTAGGGACACAGACGATTCTTATGTTGTGGAGTATTTTGAAATGGTAAAGATAGATTGTATGCTCAATCAGCCCCCCCCCCCTCCCTTAAATGGAGTTGTGTCTATATGTAGTTTGCACTCAAAATATTTTTGTGGCAGAGAGTGGATGGGACATGGTTATCAAAAATAAAACGTCACCCATATTTCCATACTCCATATGGTTTACCATGCTCCATATTTCACGAGACGACACTGTGGATTAAGGACATTTACTGGGCAGGGTAAGACAAAACACTTTTGCAACCAAGTGAAGCAAAAACTGAGCAAAAACAAAGGGAATACCGAAAAAGAATACAGAATACTTGGAGAAACCATAAAAGAGAAGCGCTCAACTCATCTGATCTGAAAAGTCTGCGAACACCTCCCAATAACACTCAGAAGCAGGAAATCGATGATGTAGAAGGAATGAGCTGCCAGAAATAAGGGTAAAACTTAAAGGGATGGGTTGTCCTACCAGAGTGCAAAATATAAAACGACGGCAAGAACTATGTCATATTGCCATTAAATCAGCCTTTCAAAATAATATTTACCATATATTACCAACATTACTTGTGCTTTTACAATAGCTATACTCAGCCTTTCTGGAGGAAGTCTCGGCGCATTACAAGGTCTACCTTCTTGTAGTTTATAGCTTCAAGGTGACATAGAGAAGATTGTTTTCACCTTTATTGTAAATTCGATAGCCTTTCCTTCACCATAAGTGAAATCCAATATTATAGACTCGGGCTTAGCTGGGAAGATTTTAAGTCTGTAATCTTCCACGCACAACCACACACCTTAGTAACTGATCATTTAAATTTTTACGTAGCTCATATGAACTGCACTCCAGCGACCAGTCCTTCCATTTCACTAGATATACGAAGTTCTACAATATTCAAAAAATTATGAATAGTTTTAATTTTTTTCTATTTTAAAATGCATTTTGTAAATGTAATTGTAATGTAATGTGTAAAACTTCATAATTAATTATGGCATGAAATATCTAGCTTACTTGTCGCTTCTTCCGTCTCTCGATGATTTGCTCCACCTCCTAGAATTTGCCTGTTTTTGTTTTCCTTGTATCATATATACAGAACGACGGAGGAAAACAAATTCAATTGCTCATAATTTACTTTACTATCCCTCCTCGTTTCGCGCCTCAGAAAACTGAATTAAATTATCTGAAGTATACCGTTGCTTGCTATGTGGGACTCAAATGTACACCATTTCTCGCCATGGCTTTCTATCATCGAATAAAAACTGTCTCCTATATCGTCACACCTAGGTAATTATCGGCCAATTTCGCTTTTGTCAATTATCAATAAAATTCTAGAAAAATTAATGTATAACAGATTATTAAATTTTCTTGATCGAAATGATATATTTTTTGAGAAACAATTTGGTTTTCGCTCAGGTCACTCCACTGACCACGCTATACTTTGCATAATTGATAAAATTCAGAAAGCAATAGATGACCGTAGTACCTCTTGTGGAATATTTTTAGATTTTAGTAAAGCTTGATACCGTTAATCATAAAATACTTATTAAGAAATTAGAACATTATGGTGTTCGTGGTGTAGCTAAAGATTGGTTCACTTCATATCTCAGTCATCGAACACAAGTTGTCACTGTGAATACTGTTACATCAGATCAACATAATATTTCATGTGAGTTCCACAGATCTGTTCTGGTCCTATATTGTTCTTATTGTATATAAATGATTTTCATCTCTGCTCTAATTTTTTTGAATTTCACTTATTTGCAGATGATGCTAATCTGTTTTGCGAAAATAAGAATATCTCAACGCTTTTTGCTAATGTTAATTTAGAACTAAATAAAATTCATACTTCCTTATGTGCTAACAAGCTATCTCTTAATGTAGAAAAATCTAAGTATGTTATATTCCACCCACGACAAAAGAAAATAGAAACCCATAATATCTCATTAACTATTAATAATTGCACTCTTGAACGTGATTCTTCCATCAAGTATTTGGGTATTTTTATTGATTCTAATTTGAGTTGGAAGAGTCATGTTGAATAGGCCTGCTCTGGGATCTTAACTCGCCTTAACTCGCCGCGAGATAATGCGAGTTAAGGCGAGTTTAGGCGATTTAAGAAAAAACACAACTTTTAGGTAATGCGTTTTAAGGCATTTTAGGGCGATTTAAGGTGATTTAAGAAAAAATACATTGTAATTAAATATGCAAGTATAGTACTTTAAGCAAAATACAGTAATAACACATAATTAATAGTGCATAGTACATGTATTTTGAAAGAGCACCACTCCCCTCACACCTCCCGGGGGTCTGGTAGACTGTCATGTAAACAAGACCCAGTTGAAACTTATTGTTAATTTGCTTGTTATTTTGCCGTATTACTAATTTTAAGGTTATACCACCAAATTGCTGGAATTAATACAATGAAGAACATAAACCTGTATATAATAACATGTATTTCTAAATTGAATTGCATACTAATACATATTACTAAGTTCAGGCCTGGAACCACAATCAATTGGAATTCTAAAAAATCAGGGTTATGGCTGGATTGCAGGAACAAGAAGTTTTAGTGCACCCCATGGGGTTGCTTGCCTATATTTTGAGAATTTCCAAATGCATGAATGCCTTGTCAATATCTTAGAAATTCCAAGGGTACAGAATATATTAAAAATGTGATCATGCATGTTCCAATTCAAACGAATTTACTATTTACAGATGTGTTAAACTTACCAAATAAGCCTGATTTACGTTGCGAATATAGTATTTCATTTCCATGTGTTTATTTAATAACTAAAACTGAACATTGATTAGTATTTTTAATATTTCAATTCCCCTCGATATATAAAGTACAGTATTTACAAAAATTCACTAATGTTAAAATTTAGTTTATATAAAGTTTCATAAAGTTGAATAATATATTTCCGCTAGATAGCCTGAGAGAAGGCTCCTTTCTCCGTAGTTGCTAACATGAAGTATTTAACTGAATTCGTGAAAATGCCAGATTTTGGTATCGACCCCGCTAAAAATGTTGAACGATCATGGATCTTTATATAACACGATATGAACCGGACAATGCTGACTATAAAAGTTGACTTAGATCATGCTGTGGTTTATCAATTTATGTAAGTTTCAACACTGTTGATATAATATATTAAATGCTGTGCACTACTGGGACTGCAATTCAGCACTTGTATATAATGTAGGAAAGGAACTGTGCAAAAGCTACAGATATATATACAATAATATACCCTATTGTAATCCCTCTACCCTGTAATTTATAGGCTCCGCACTATTTTCAATAGAAAACAAAACAATTTATGAATTGTTCTGGAAGTTCATGTCACAATATTGGTATATTAATTACACTTATCGAAATAGATAAAATGTTGAAAACAGACTGATTCTTTCCTGACTTTTCTGTTTGAATATAGGGGTTCCTAACTTCATACAGTATGTCATTATATAACTATATGCTTGATAGTATGTAACTTATGCACCAATCATTGGAAAGCCTGCACCCCCCTACCCGGGACATGCCGGGAAATAGCGGGGATTTATTTGCAGATTACCCTATCGGTTATGCCTGGGTACTTGGGCATTAGACAGCATGTTTGGCCTCCAAAGATCAAAATTGGGAAATTTTAGAATAGTTTGTTGAATTTTAAAAGCAATTATTATGGTAGCCTTCATTTTTGGTGCCCGGGTAGCGGGGGACTTTAGTCATGTTTAGACTACTAAGAAGGCCATGTATAGCGGGGGATTAGAATTTAGGACACAACCTTTATCTAATGCCCCGCTGTTCCTTGGGTAGGGGGGTGCAGGGCTTTCCAATGACTAGTGCATTCCTGTGTTTCGGCTATAATCAATAAGCATGTAACTTCCCATGTTTTGGCTAAGCCCCCTCTCTCCAGCAAGTCCCCTCGGGTAAGCCCCCTCCTAATCTTATCTGAAATAAACAACCAGAACCCCCCTCTCCTGGGGCAGGGATGCTTACACTGTATATAGTATTTACTATTTTCAGCATTTTAATTTGGTTGGCAAGTTTAGGCGATTTAGTGCGAGTTTAAGCGATTTAAGAGAATCTTTGCCAATTTTTATCCGCGATTTAAGGCGATTTAGGGCGATTTAAGGCGATTTAAGGCGAGTTAAGATCCCAGAGCAGGCCTACTCCTTTGAAGGGGTTGAATTTACAGTGATATACAAAAGGAATTGAATTACATTGTAATCTGTAGAGTATAGTGCTGTGTTCGGACGGTCAGTCGGCGCCGGGCTCTGACATTTCGTCAAAGTCAGTGGTCAAAATATGATGCATACAATTTCACAAAAATATATATAGAGTATTCACTCCTCAAATGGGATCATTAAACATTGCCGCCACTCTCAAAACATGACTCACTTCCGACTTCAATTACTATTAGGCCTCCCTGTTATACGATGCTTTATCCAGTTTTAGTATTATGTCAGTGTACTAGCCAGTGCTTCCACTCGCCCAAAATATATTTTCTATGTTTCCTTTATAATTATTTGGTTCCATATAAGCAGGCCCTATACATAAGTGTGCACTATAAATCCGCATAATACTTCATGTAGAAGGTCACTGAAAAGCCAAAATGAAAAGTGTTCATAATAATGTCCGGATCTTAAAACGTACACTAAATGATGATATTAATACTGTTGAAATTTACTTTACCGTCCTACATAAAGATGTCATATATATTTTCAAGTTATACAAGTGCATATATCTAGTTCTCATTAGAAATATTGAGTATATAGGAAAACACCTGCTGCAGCAGGTATTAGAAATAACAGGTTGCCCAAGCGCGAAAGGCCCAAATGTTTGACTGTTTATTAAAAACCTACACTATAAACTAACTTTATTTATACTGGATATCTCCATCAGTTCTAAACTGTTCTTTCCGTGATTTAGTAAAAAATTAGAGCTAGTACTCAAAGAAAAGCTGCGGTGTTTGAATAATGAGTTTGATATAATTTTCATTTTTAGGATAGAGTATATTTTATTGATGTCATATAGGCATGCAGGTGCTATTAATTAAGCGTCTAGTTTGAAGTGTCCGTCGGCTGCACTCTGTTATATATATGTTTGACTCTCGTCTCATTATATATATAAATCTATTTTCGTCCCTTGTTCGCCACAACACGTATATTCTTGTTTTTTTGTTTTACTCCTTAACGTTTTGCGCTGACTATTCTAAGACGATATCGTCCAATTTTTGGAGTTTTCATATCTTCGGTTCAGTGTATGCTATGTAGATGAAAATACTACCGTTCGATTCAGCGTTTTACGATGTCTTTAGAGAAGTAAATTGTGTTTGTTTACAATGCTACGCGGCCAATTTAGCCCCTTTCAAACACCTCTGAACTTTGTATTGTTTACAAATCAACAATAATACAAACTAATTATATATTCATTTCGCTTTCCTACCTTTGGTTTACACGCTACAAACTCCCACTCTCCTCCGCAGAGGCTTCTTTGTTTTTTCAGTTAAAATTTTTTTTTAATAAAATCAAAGGAAATATATAGTTTTCGTAGCGGAAGTAATAATGGCATTTTTCGTGGTGGAGGGTAATAATGGTAAAGTAGGGACAGTAGAGGACATGGGGGGGGGAGGCGAAGGGGAAAAAAGGAGAAGCCTCTGCCATATAATGTTCGGTTCTCAGGGATATTGATCGGTTCTCGGGGATGATCGAATTGCGAGGTGAAAAATCAATATATATGTCGATGTATGCTTGATAAATCCAACTGGTTTCTTCAAAAACGGCTTGTATACTTTAAGTTATAGTATGATTTCATTGTATATTTTGACTTTCTTAATGCTAGTGTTAGTCTTTAAACCAATATTTAGACATGACAAAATGCTTTTTGTGTCAGCCGTGTTGAATCATTCACGAGCAAGAACTAGTGCCAATCTCTCACGGTAATTTGGCGCCATTTTTAAAACATTATAAGGCAGAGCCTTACGAAACTTCCATCTTCCCGTCATACTTAGCGCCCCTTTATTTTTTACGTATAAAGGCTCTGCGGAGGAGAGTGACAAACTCCTAAGTATGACCATTGGATAGCTCTTGAAAATCCTGTTCGAACGGATGTATTTAAATATCCATACGAAATAAACTAGCCATTTTATGACAATTCTCGACTTTTCTCGTGAAAATGCCGTCTTTATTGCGAAATCCCGGTTTTGTCGGCGCACGCTCGGGCAACTTCGGAAGCTAAATCTCCGCGGCTTTGCATCCTAGCGTATTGAAAGTACCGGCAATCGATTCTGCGTGATGTAATTGCCTAGATGGCGGATTTTCATTGGTTTATAGCAATCAACACTGACCTTATATGGCATTTCGTAATTAATTTGCGCGTGCGGGAATCAAATTTCTCAAACTCATTAAATATTCATGACCTCTCGGTCCAATCAGACACGCTGAAATCAGTCACGTGCCGTATCTGGATAGAAGAGGAAGATCGGTCTGATTAGAATTCCTTATGAGAACAGTAGGAAAATAATATAACATTTGCATAATGACTGTATCTAGAAACTTTGTTCTCAATACAGTATTTAGAACAAAATTGGCAAATCTGTATTTAGAACGCTTTTTCTAAGCACACTGAACACAGTACTAATAAATAGTACTAAAAATAATTAAAAACAAAATTACGAACGACAAACACCCAAAAGTATCTAATTGTATTTGCACAACATCACAAACTCTACTTACTCAAATTAACATTAATATTCACAGTCGCGTTACTTAGGTCGCTATTGCAAAATAAGCCGTCCAAAAAAATACTCCTGCTTTGCAGTTCACTATTATTATTCTCCTTAGAGTCACACTTAGCATCCAATAATGCCAATTCATCAGAATTTAGACTGGCTAAATATTCATCAAAATCGTCGTCCAAAAATGTGTCTTCCTCAGCTGCCACAGGCTCAGCCTTGGTCGTTTTACCATCATCAGTACTTTCGACTAGTAAAGGAGGTCCTAGACAATCTGAAACACACTTAATCTGTTCTTCACTAGGCTTTTCATACCTAAATAATGCATTCGATATATGTCCAGTACGCTCGCGGATAAGTTTTTCTTCAACGTTATTCTGAAAAAGCGTAGAGGCACATGTAACACGAAGGCTATGTGCAGTTTTTCGTTGTAGACCAGCTGCTGTCGTCAAGGAAGGCAAAATGGAGTTCAGTTTATGAATTCCAACTGGAGCATCTTCAAATTTGTAACTTATTTTAGACGGCCGAAAGTAAAATGCATCGTTGCGTCTACTTAGCTGACTAACCATGCTTATATACTTCTTAAACAGCTTAACAATACAATGCTTGTGGTCTTTCTCATTATCTGCGTGGCAACGATGCTTAACATTTCTCGGGTTTCGCTTCAGATCTTTTAAACCGCCGTGAAAAGTTTTGCTTACATTTTCAACAAATGACACTTCATTTTCGGTCACTACAAAGTTATGCAGACGCAAAATACGGTGTTCTTTAGCCCTTAAGCCAAATAATTTGCCAATATAGAAATACAACATGTTCAATAACGTCTCCGGACTGCTCTCACCCAAAACACCGACACTCCACATCTGCTTTTCCTCTTCCACGGTAATGGCTGCTCTCTCTGCCATGGCTACTTTTTTCGCATGATCTTCGCTTATACATGCATGGAGAACTTTCATCTCCGCGTCTAACACTTTCGAAACACCTGAAACCTGCCAACAATATTTGGATACACTAATTAGAAAACTATATTTTCAAACTAATGGTAAATGAACAGCCTGCGTCGAATATTACTTACTTGTAATTTTCTTTGTTTAGCGGGTTCATCTCTGCCTTCCCATTTTCTTCGTAGTAACGCTTGATACAACATATCAGCTGATATATGGTTTTCTCTGGGTATGGTTTTCCATCTCGATCTCGCACTTCTTGAACATACTTGCATAACCAAAAATTCAACGTTTCGGCAGTCATATTTAATATGTCTGTCTTCAGGCTTTCGACAACTGACACATCAAGGCCAAAGTTGCAGCTTTCTGCCGGCCCGTAGTCATTGGTTCTTTCGCTCTTCCAGGATTCAAATATACGAATACCCCACTGAGTTTTATACTGCGTAGTCTTTGGCACTGCATTTTTTATTCTTTTCGAAGCCTCCTCTTCGTTCAATGCTTCGCCAAATCGTTTCGCCATCAAACACATGCACAAATGAATCAAGTTATGGGTGGATTCACGCATATATTTTCATAGCTACATATACTTAACGTTTTCTATACTAAAGCAACAAAAGGTCATATTCCCTCGACGTCAATGAATATTTAATGAGTTTGAGAAGTTATTTCATCTTCGGAAGCTGTGTTTGCTGTAGGGCTCTAAACACTAGGCATTAGTTCCGCTCCTCGGCTGCGCCTCGGAGCGGAACTAATGCCTCGTGTTTAGAACCCTACTGCAAACACAGCTCCTCGGATAGGAAATAGTACTTCAACGATATATCTCGGCATTTTGTATGCGACTTTCAAAAAATAAAAATAAATACTTCTACTTCTTCAAATGCAATGAAACTTTCCAATAATATTCCTTTTTACATGAGCTACAATTTCGGAATTAACATTTGCTCGAAAATAATAAATCTTGCCCTGGCAATTCCGATTTATTTCAACAATAATTGTAAAATTTTTAGATAATTTATGAACATGTATGCAAATTAATTTGGATATGTAATATGAACCGGGACAAACTAAGGGCCTGTTTATATGGAGGCGAGTTACCCGGCTGACCGAGTTACTCGCTTCGCCGGGTAACTCGCCTACAATAGAAAATTACAGGTTTCCCGGTGGAATGTTTACATGGCGCAACCGGGTAACTCGCCCTGACGAGATCTCGGCAAAAAGAGGCGAGATCTCGGCAAGGCGAGATCTCGGCAAGGCGAGATGAATATTTTACCATGTAAACAATTTTTCCGGGTAACTCGGCTAGCCGCGTGGAACTTTTGCAAACAGCGCATGCGTGTGTTTTCTTCCCACGTGAAAATGGCCGAACCTTGTGCGAAGAAGCGTAAAGACGACGAAAAGAAAAAGTGTTTTCGTTGGACAGATGTGATGCATTCGAGTCTTATTGAAGCTTTGAAGGAGTACAAAGTTTCCTGTGAATATAACAACATCGATTTTGATGCAGATAAAACGTTACAATACAAAACGTTACGGAAAGCAATGGCAAAGCGATTCAACACTTCAGATTTCCCGTTTGGAAAGGTTGAAGCGAGCGAGAGACCTCCTGGTGAACTCACTGAGGACGAAAAAAACCGCTACACCGCAATGGTAAAGAACGAACAAAAACTTATTTTGCAGGGCTAGAACCGTGTTATTGAAAAAGTGAAGATTTTACGACAAGGCTTCTCGAAGGCTGTCATTGCAGGCACTCGTAGCGGAAGTGGGAAACTAGTATATGACCATTATGATAACCTACGGAATATTTGGGGTGGATCGCCAAATACAATGCCCCTTTCGACAGGAATAGATAGTTTTGGAGTAAATGATGGAGACTCAGACTTGCTGACACTAGACCACGATGATTTATCAGATGGTGTTGACTCAGGTAAACTGTTTAATTGTTTTAGATATTTTGTGTTTGAATAATCAGACCTGACACATGCAGACTTGGCAAAAATTATTTTAATAAATAATTCATATACAAGTATTTTGGGGCTTGGCTTCCTAAGCCTAGGGAAAATTGGTCCATTCCATTTAATATGTGTACCCCTCCTATTGAGGGGTGCTTAAAAATTTTATCCCCTTAGGAAATTGAACATCAATGTGCTGACACATCCCCCCCCCCGGAAAATTGCCTACGTTGTGCGAAGATCAAAGGAGCTGACTGATTTAGCCCCTCGGAAATTACCAATTTTAACCCCTCCCTCCCCATAGGATTTCCAGACCCCTCAATAGGGGGGGGGGGGATTTTCCTCATTACCTTTGCAAACTTGAAAAACTCCTTTTGCAAATCCCTTCAAGGAATTTGCAATTATCCCAGAGGCGGATTAAATTTTCCTCAGTTCCTCTTAGAAGTTCTTAACTTCCTGTTGCAAGTTCCTAACTTCCTGTTCGGTTCTTCGCTTTGCAATTGGCTAACAAAAATAATCCACCAATGACAACGCTCAGAACAGAACAGGAAGTCGGGAAATTAAAACAGGAGGAGTAGTAAAAGGAGTAGTAATTTCTTTTACAAAATACAAAAGGAGTAGTAATTTCTTTTTCTTTTGCCAGATCAACAAAATTCTAATCAGTTTGGATCAAATGACCAAAACTCCATGACACCTATGTCAACATCTTCATCTGTTCCTAAACTAATAGATAATAAAAGGAAGCATTTGGAGCGTAGATTGTCGGCTGCTAAGCGGGATGCCCTTTTTATTGAAGAATCGAAGAACGACAAAGTTTTCCGAAAGGAGTTGACTGATGCAATCAAGGATTCGACTGTGTCAATGGCCCAGGCATTACAAGGCATTAGTCAATCTATGGTCCATGTGAGTACAGTGCTTGGGAAAAGTATGGAATTAATGGCTGGGCAGGCTAGCTATAATCCTCCAGTTCAAAACCTTGGATACATGGCAGACAAACATACCCATCTTATCATGAGCGAAATGAAAGTCTTTCATTCAACCCAAGTAATAGTTATCAGGGGGGGCCTGTGCTAGCAAACCTGAACATGCCACAAAATTTCCCATTAGATGGAAACTATACTGAGAACATATCAGAAGACTGAACAGTGTTTTACAGCATAAATTTTACTGTTGTACAGTTTACATTCATTGTTAATATTAAAAAACATTCTTATTTTAATTGTTATATATAACAGTTATTTATTTAACAATTCATTATATTATTTGTTATTAAGTGTATAGTAAATATCATATTTATTATATACATTGTTATAATATACATTGATTGATGCTTGAACATGTAAACTATGTCAGCTTGTAATGTCTGAGTGATTGTTATTGTTCATGAATATACAGATATTATTCAGTCAAATTGTCAGGAAGGTTATTTTCAATGTTAAATGTAATTATATCCCTTATTACTGAACTCTCATCCAGATTACCTGAAAACAGGGTCTGGGATATTTTTGCCTCTTGCTGTTTGCATTTCTGTAAATATTCTTGGTTTTGTACCAGTTGAAGATCAAGGTAATACATATGTTGTTCACAGAAATTATGTAAAACAAAGCATGCATATACTGCAGTTGGTACTAGATCCAGTTTTAAGTCAATCTTTCTTGTTAGAAACCCCCACCGTGCTTTCAGTCTGCCAAATGCACACTCTATGGGATTTCTTGCAGAGCGAAGCATGTTGTTAAAAACAACCTGGGCGTTAGTATTACATGTCTCGTATTCTTTCATGCAATGTGGTGTGAGTGGATAAGCAGGGTCTCCAATAAGGTAACTTCCCACTTTTGGGCGTCCTGGAATAAGTGACTGGTAGGTAACAGGCAGTGTCCCATTTTGTAATTTCCTATTGATACTGGAGTTTGCAAAGACTTTAGCATCATGTACGCATCCAGGCCAACGACAGTCCACGTCCATAAAGAGTCCTCTGGAATCACATATTGCTTGCACATTCAATGAGAAAAACATTTTATAGCAAAAGTAATCTTGTGAATTATCAATTGGCCTCAATATTGGGATGTGTGTACCGTCTATACAACCGAATGCTTGAGGCATACCAAACATGACTTCAAATTCTGAAATCTTTTTTCGCATTTCACTAGTATTTTTTGGAAGTTTTAGGTACTTCGGTCCCAAAATGTGACTAATTGCCTTGCAAACATGGTGAATTGTTTTTGAAGCAGTTGAAACATGGATTCCAAAAGAATTGGCTGTCATTCTCAAAGATCCAGTGTCCTTCAAGTAATACAGAGTAATTGCCAACTTTTTTCGTGCCCGAAGAGAACGGTGATTTGGTGAGTTTGGTTTTGGAGAGATATACGGCCGTAGTTCTTCCAATAATGTGAAAAATTGAGTGCGAGAAAGTCTAAAGTTTTTCTTCCACTCTTCGTCTGGTAAACTGTTATCTATCATGTTAACCCACCATTGATCCGTTCTTCCTGTTTTATACCAAACAGACCGAGGACTCCGCACCAAACGCAACATGTTTTGATTTTTAAGCCTGCTCAAGTGAAAATTTCGTCTTGCCAATAGACTTTTCAACAGAATATCATTTCTGAAATACACATAGCTTTGTAATATTATGCAAATGCCTTGTATTTGAAGCATAATGATACATAAACATAAACAAATCATTGAGCAGACTTTCTTGCATTTTTCCTGGTTCATTTCCGATACTTATGCTGATTTTTTCAACCAATTTTTATTGTATATTGTTTTGCATTTTATATTTACAATATTTTCGCGCCCTTTGCTGTCGGGGTACGGTATTTCATGTAACTGCAGTGTACTGAACATATAAATGCCGAGTAACTCGGTTCCATATAAACAGAACGCTTGTTTGTCCCGGCGAAGCGAGTAACTCGGTCAGCCGGGTAACTCGCCTCCATATAAACAGGCACTAAATATCATTTTAAAGAGGAAGTCATAAGCTATCGAATGACGCGTGTCCTGTTGCCAGAGAATAAACACATCTGGAGATATTTACATTGGAAACAACTGATCGTAAATTACGGCACAAGCCGTAAAACGATAAGTTAATTAGTTTTTGAATTTGTTCAACTGTGCATCACGTATCATAATCATATCAGCAGTGCTGCAGTAGGTTAAGAACGTTTACAGAAAACGTATACGTTTAGTGTTCACATTCACAGTCACCATGCAGGGTATATATGATAAACCACGAGAAGCTGATATGAGTAGAAAATCCAAATTCTAAAGTTTAGATGCATACACAGAATTTTCTTCGAAGATTTAATCGTCAGACTAAGATTGGTCTCGTCGACATATTTTCATGCCTTTAATAACTTTCATTCCCTCAGCGCGTAAAATCTTGTTTTTCCAGTAGAAGATTAAGCAGTTAAATGTAGAATTTGTTGATATTATAGTTGTAGACCAGAGTTGCGCAAGGTTTGCATCATCTAAAGTGCTTCTCGTTTTCGACTTATTCCTTAGTCCAATGTAGACAAACACGGGAATGGATAGTACTACAAAACAAGCGACTGCTAGTAAACAACTCGATATGTTTTTCAAAGAAAAGGTTTTTCTCATCTCGGGTGATATTCCATTGTTTCTACGACTTTTCTTGGCGATTATCAACAATTTGTAGTTAAAAAATATCATTGGAAAAAAGATAATAATAGTAAAAATTAGAACAGCAATTTCAGTGGAAATAACCAAGCTTGCAGCCATCACCCCCAAACTTACTCCGAGGATAATTAGTATCGCAAGAAAAGTTAAAAGTCTGCCCTTTGTTACCGACGTTCGATGGAAGATAGGATAACATATCGCCAAATATCGTTCAAAATTCATGACCAAAAGAGTGAGAAAGGAAAAGACAAGGAAAATACTTGGTAACCTTAGGGAAATATACACCCATCTAGGGTATCCATCTAACTTTCCAGTGAGCCATAACATCGATGAAAAAGCAATTAACGGAAAATTTGTTAAAACCGCAAGCAAATCGCAACAGGACAAAACCATTATCATGAAATAACATAATTTCTTTCGAAGTTGCGCAGACCTCCAGAAACTGAGTATGACCAAGAAATTTAAATATATTCCTGAGAAAAAGAACAGTACGTTCAGAGCAAATATGAATGTTAGGTTGATAATATAGTTGAACTCCATCATTAAGTGACTTCTCCGTATGAATTTAAAAGAACTAGACTTAGCATATATAGAGAGCAGATGACATTGTTGAAAGAGCATTATTAATGTACATATATTACATATATAGATAACTCAACCCCTTATCGTTTTACGGCTTGCGCCGTAATTAGTTTGTAGTGTGTAAACGAAAGGTAGGAAAGCGAAGTGAATATATAATTAGTTTGTATTATTGTTAATTTGTAATCAAATACAATGCAGAGGTGTTTGAAAGGGGCTAAATCGGCCGCGTAGCATTGTAAACAAACACAATTTACTTCTCTAAAGACATCGTAAAACGCTGAATCGAACGGTGGTATTTTCATCTACATAGCATGCACTGAACCGAAGATATGAAAACTGCAAAAGTGAGACGATATCGTCTTAGAATAGTCAGCCGAAAACAATAAGGAGTCATGAGATCAATTAATGTTTTAATGATTAAACACTACCATTTAAAAGATGTCTTTTAATACTTGTTTTTGCGTTGAAGAATTACGTTAAGGTGGCTACCTAGCACTTTTCAAGTGCAGAATATTTACGATTTAGATATATATTGTTTGGGTTAATTTCCATATTATAACTTCACTCTTTATCGACCGACGGGAACGCGCTGTATTTACAATCAGTAGTTTCAAATGTAAATATCTCCAGACGTATTTACTCTCTGGCAACAGGACACGCGTCATTCGATAGTTTATGACTTTCTCTTTAAAATGGTATGTGGTTTGTCCCGGTTCAGTCATATTACATATCCAAATTAATTTGCATACTTGTTCATAAATTATCTAAAAATTTTACAATTATCGTTGATATAAACCTGAATTGCCAGAACAGGAGTTAGAATTTGCCCAGCAATGTTACATAAAAGTTGTAGCTCATGAAAAAAGGAATATTGTTGGAAAGTTGCATTGCCTATAAAGAAGAAGAACTATTTTATTTTTATTTCTTTCAAATTCGCATACAAATGACCGAAATCGTTGAATTTAATTCCCGGACGCGATATAAATTACGAAAATGCCATATAAGGTCAGTGGTGCTTGCTATAAACCAAAGAAAATCCGCCATCCAGGCAATGACATCACGAGGAATCAATTGCCGCAAACTAAAAAATAGGTGTGTAGATTTTACACACCTTTTTGTCGCCAAATTCACACACCTTTTGCCGTGTATTTATACACACCTTAAGGTGTGTATTTGCGGGGCAAAGGTGTGTATTTATACACACCTATTTGCGACAAAAGGTGTGTATAATTTTTATATAATAATCGTTTTATTAACAACCAATTTTGCAGTTAAAACTGAATTACACTGGTTTTACAATTGTAAGATACTATATAACTAAAATTATGTAATAACATATGATTTAAGAATAATAAAAGTTGAAGTTACATTTACAACTATAAAATACTATCTAACTAGAGTAATGTAATAACATACGGTTTAAGAATATTAGAAGTTAAAAGTTAAAATTGTTTCGTGTCATATAATGTTGCTACGGACGGTATAAAACTCTTATGTTAGCGGTCAGTTCTACAAACTGGAACCTTAAAGCATCTATTATGGCGTAGATTGTGTTCATTAACTCTAAGAGTTGGAACGAGCGAGTTTATTTTGTGTCCTGGATCAAGCATTATGTGGAAAAGTCGTTCACAAAGGGTGCTTCGGCGATCGTACAACGATGGAACATTGGCGGTGAGCATCGCTTGACTGTAGGTAAAGGAAGGGCAGATAATTCGGAGAGCTGTTTTCTGGATCTGCTCTATTTGGTTACTAAGGTACACAGGAAGGTTGTTGTGCCACGCCTCGCCCGCGTATTCAAGGATAGGTCTAACGCACGTACAATAAACCTTTACTAGAACGGAGTCCGGAAGGGCGTTTCTTTTCAACAGCCGCAGGGCGTATAAACGCTCGGAAGCCTTCTTACAGATGGCATTTACATGCAAGTTCCATTTCAAGTCATTCGAGATGGTAACGCCTAGCAGCTTTCGATGTTGACTGTTTGGTTGTTGATCACGATTGGTGGATAAGAGGGTGAACTAGGTGATAAGTTCACGCGCATCTCTTTCGTCTTTGAAGCGTTCAACTTCATGTTATTATCACATGTCCATTCCTCGCACGCTTTCACGGTTGAGGGGAGATTAGATTGGGAGTCTCTGTGCAGAACTTCCCACGTTGTGGAATCGTCGACGAATTTGACAAGGTCGTTAGGCGGTTTGAGATCATTTACCACGATTAAAAAAAGTAAGGGACTTAGTTTAGTTCCCTGTGGAACATCAGCTTGAATATACTTCCAAGCAGAGTAGTCCTGACCAATCTTTGTCCTCTGTAATCTGTTAGACAAGAAGTCCGCGATCCAATTAACGAGAACTGGGTGTACGGCCATTTGCTGAAGCTTTCTCAGTAAGACGTTATGATCGATCCGATCAAAGGCTTTTGAAAACTCTAACAGGCAGATCCGCAGTGATGTTCCAAGGTCATCGCATGCTTTGTACCACTTATGAAGGAGGTGGACGAGAGCCATGCTTGCGCTTGAGCCTCGTAGGGAGCCGAACTGAAGAGGGTCGATCTGACTTATGATTGATTGGAGAAGCCAGCGGTAAGGAAACGACTCCAGAATTTTGCTAACAATGGCCGTGAGGGAGATGGGACGAAAATCTGAGTCGATATCTTGAGCAGGAGAAGATTTTGGTATTGGTGAAACATTAGCTGATTTCCACAAGGAAGGGGCAAAGCCTTGACGGAGGGACAAGTTGAAAATGGAGCTTAGTGGGCGACGCAAAGCGGAAGCGTTCTCGCGAAGAAACCACGCCGATATTTCGTCGGGACCAGCAGCAGAATGGAGTTTAGTTGAAAGTAATTCTGCTTCGGTATCTTCAACGGATATGATGAATTCGGATGGATAAACGTCAACGGGAAGCGGAGTCCAGTCAAGAGGTGGGAGGGTCGACCCAACTGCAACAAATTTGTCGTTAAACAGGTCGGCTAATTCTTCACCTTGGCAGGGGCGATTATTATACATCAACGTTTTAGCACCTTTAGGCGAAGAAAGACCAGCAATCTTTTTTACCGCTGACCACCACTTTTTCGGGTTGGATTGCTGGACGTCAGCAATGTTCTTATTGTAGTAGGAGTTACGGGCTTTTTTGCACTTAACATTCACCATATTCCTATAGCGCTTAAAGGTGATGTTATTTCCTCTGGACCAAGCACGTTGTCGCTTTGTATTCAGAGTTTTAATCTCTGACGTAATCCACGGTTTGTCACTAGAGTCAACCTTCATTCGACTGAAGGGGAGGTACTTCTCAATAATCTCGTTAATAGTTTCGGTAAAGAAGTGAAACTGCTCGTCGCAGGATTGCAACTGGTAAAATGGAGTCCAGTTCACTTGGCACAACTTTTCTCTCACTACTCTCCGATTCGAAGGTCGTGCGTCTCTCACGAGAAGGGAGGATCTCAAATTGGAGTTCGCGTAGGACGTGAATGGATTCAGAACTATTGAATTGTGATCTGAGGAACCAAGAGGAGCAAGAACGTTGGGAGAGTCATAATATTTTGAGATGTTGGTAAATACTTTGTCTACAATATTGTTACCTCTTATGGCTTGGTGTGTAAGCTGCTTGTCGCCAAATTCGCACACCTAAGAAGAGCCGTGTTTTTCGTAAGGTGTGTATTTATACACACCTTAAGATGTGTCATTTTCTTGTCGCGTTATACACACCTTCTAGCATGCTTTTATGCACACCTTGTAAGGTGTGTAATTTACTTGTACGTCGCGCTCTTTCGTACTAGGCCCCGCTTCCAGATCTAATAAAAAAACTAGAAAATAGCAGATTCACGATACGATTCACAACTATAAAATATTTAATACCCATAAAGATAAAAGATACAAGTTTTAAGAAGTGATGCACATACAATTCATACATTATGTTTACAACGGGCGAAACTAGTTATAATGAACCCTTTTTTTTCAATGTAGCTAAAATCGCACAATATTTTGACCCAATCATCCACACAACATAAACCAATGTCTTGTAAAAAAACTTAACACACCTTGAAAACAAACCGGATACGACACATCAAACACATAATAGCAAGCAATAACATACAACAAAGCGTAAAAGTTCACTGGTCGGGCACTCAACGATGGCTTGATCTTCACCAGCAATGAAAACCTGATTGACTTCATCTTCTGTTCCAGTGCATACAATTCGGAATTCAATAGTCGTCGACCGCAAGAGTTTGCTTGGTTGTGTTGAAGGCTAAATTCAGAAAAAATTGCAGATACCCATTAAATACTTATTTCAGTATTAACCCTTTAGCTTGCAATGCGCCCCACTTTCTGCAAGTTAAAGGTTAAACTATTTCTGCAAGTTAAAGGTTAAACAATAAATTTAACTAGTTAAAAGGTGATCTGTTGAAATGATGGGAAAAGATTTCATAGTGTACCACCAATAAATGCACATGTTTACATACTTGCTGGTTGTTGCAACCAGGCACGTATTTGCCACATATACAGTATGATACTCAGTACATCAATTCAAAACACTTACATCATGAAAGGTAACCAGCTTCCCACTAGTCCCCTTTCTCTTCATTCTCTGCTCAACAATACACACAGCCTCGAAAACCATCTTGCTCGTAATGTGCTCTTCCGGGTCCTTGAGGTCTAGCAATGCTCTGATTGCGACCTCGAGGTTAATCTTTGTCCTTGAACCTTTTTCGTTTGGTAGCAGTCTTTCTAGTTCAGCTATTACCAAAAACCAAAAATAAGGACAATATAAAATCCACTTATTTCAAAAATATCATCAATACGAATGTTAAGCACTGACCTATACTAAATGGACTAAGGGCACAATCTACTTTATCAGGAGCTCGGGTTCCTCACCACTGCTGACGTCATATAGTTCTTTCATGCTCTCATGTGTAAATTCGCTGACATGCAAATGCGTTGATTAAAGGCTTGTATTTTATATTTTGATATATTTCAGACTCAAAAATGTGTTAATTTTGTACTTTTGAGGCGAGAAGTCTGTTTATACTAAATGTGATTTTGAGAAATTGACGGTCTGTCAAGTAGTTTTTAATTGTTAACTAAAGCCGTACATGTTTATAAAAAATCTTAAGTAGCCGTAGAAAACTTTAGAAAAAACACAGTCCTTCACTCAGTACAGTATCAGGAAAGCTTGTCGGCAAAAACTTTTCATATCAACCGCAGAATACTTATAAATACCAGCAAGATAGCATAAATACCAGCCATCGATGGCCCAAAGCTCTTGTTGTGGTCGCGTATAAAAACATACCGAAGCCATCATTTTATTTAAAACTTGGAAGAGGAAAATATACTCCTCTCTTTGAAAAAGTTGTTCTCAACTCGAAGGTAAAAAATGTTTGCCAAAAACAACAAAAATTAAAGAAAGCAAGACAAAATTGCCAAAAAATTAAAAATCAACTTTGTCTTTTCAAAAACACAAATTTCGCACAACACAGCCCGCAAGCGCAAACATTACAATATAAGGAAAATATTGGCAGGCGGCCATTTTCATCGACGCGAGGACTATATGGCGTCAGCAACGGTGAGGACACTTTTTGACCTCGAGCGCTCAGTCCATTTAGTATAGGTCAGTATGTTAACACATTAACTGACAAGTACTCTACTAGGAATAGATTTGACTTAGATTTTGAGTCACATTTAAATTACCTTGGAACCTCACGTTGTTTCCTCCACTGAGTCTTCGTCTGACCCGAAATTAAATTCGCCTGTTAAAGAGCAAAGAATAAGTCCCAAGGATAGTGCAAAGTTCATCAGCCATTCCTTGCTGCTCTGATTTGAATGAAATTTCAATATTTTTTACAACATAGGTCAACTGGAATGAAGGCCACTTCACTATCAAGATTCAAGCGGTCAGGCCTGCTATTTCACACTTCACTATTTTGCCTACCTCCATTCAATATGGGCATGATGGATCTGCACCTATGAAAAACAGGATTGAATGAAAATGTACATATCACTTGTGGACCTAAAACTTTGCACAAGCCAAAAAATACAGACAGTTGTTACCTAAAAACAAGCCCGTTCCCTTTTTTCTCCGTTTCTTCTTCCTTCTCAATTCAAAACCTGAACAGCTAAGAAGCAAAATAATTTCAGTTTAACTAACTAAGACCTTTAGCAAATGCGTGCATATATTTAACGAAAAATAAAACAAGGGAAGAAGAATTTATTACATCTTACAATTTTTTGTATGTTTCATGGTGCATTACTCCAAAACACCTCCCCAATGGACCAGTAAAAATTTCCACCATCGCGTTTACGTCTCCATTGGCACGAAGGCGATCTAAAATAAATATAACGAGATATCGTCAATGGGTTATAGCTGCAAACAAATCGCAGATCTTGCTCTCACATTAACGGACAATATCGTTGGTCTCACAGTAACGCAACACTGTCACCATATTTCGTAGACTCAGAGGATACAGTTGTCACAGGGATATTTGATGAGCTCTCACCAACAGAAAAAACTGTGGATGTTTGCAACCAGGATTAAACGTGTTGAAAAAATGAGACGATCTCTGGTTCAAATATTAATTTATTATAAGCTTTCGGCCATCAGTCTGTAGCCTTCAACCGGCAGAATATGTTGGCGTCCTTTTCACATTTATGTTGTACCCGTTGAAGGCTATATAGACTGATCGCCGAAAGCTTGTAATGAGTTAATATTTCAACCAGAGAACGTTTGATTTTTTCAATATTTAATTTGTCCCCCTGAAATTGGAGTTTATCAGATATTATACAACAGTCGCATATCTTTGCGGTTTTTCCGCCATGGTTTGCACCGGACAAACTCAAATTTTTTTCTGTATAACAAAGAATTAACACTAACTTTCGCTGAAATAGTTCCCTTTTGACGACCATTAAAAAGAGAGATATTTGTTGCTTCTACATTTCGTCTTTTTAAGACGAGATTTGATCCTTGTCAATGACTGTGTCAATTATGTCAGCCAATATGGATTTCCAGACCTTGTTTTGCATTCGCTATGACTTAGAAAATGTTTGACATTTGCACTCACCAACAAACTCTCTACCAGGGAAAAACTTGTCGTACAGAGCATCCATGCCCAATTTGGTGTTCTGGAGCTCTTCTACACCATCATCTTTGAGCTAACCAAAATGGAAAAAGACTTCATTGAAATCAAAGCAGCAAGAAGTCTTTATATTTTCTCTGACCCTCATATCAAAGCTGGTGTTGCATAAAATGTATGAATAATTAATGAACACACGAACAAATGACGACGAAGTATTTAGCTCCCATAAATTCCTTACCGAATACAAATAAGGTTCGTAGGGTATACAAGCCATATACAAAAATAGGTGCGCTAAGCGTGCATGTATCTGCTCATGGCCATGGTGATCCCACTGTAGTCATGAAGGAATAATATTCTACAATTCTATCTGGCCCTAAATTGTATAAGTTAAACATATTTTGTACAAAAACCTACACTTCATTCAACCTGTAACTTGTAAGGAATAAGAGATTGATATTTAACCCATCAATTGGCAGTGGCCTACCACTGACAAGTAAAATCGTCCTGCATTAGACAGAGTAAAATACTAATAAAAGTAGAGTGTATCTGGGCTTGCCAGCTAATAGGTTAAAACAATATATTTTTATAAATATCACAAAAAAAAATATATCATACACAGCAGAACAAGGTTTTCATATTAATTGATAAATGGGGTTCACAATTTACAGTATCACCATGCCAGACAGTTCAGTACATATGACAAATAAAATGGCTGATATAAATTTCACTGGCAGAGACTATTTCCATAACACAACAAAGATTTTATTTAATTTTGCTGAAACATGTTAGGTTCACAATCTTCTCGATAGTCCATAGTGTACTACAATCAGGTATGTGAAAAAATTATAGATGCATGGATGTTGTCAGAATACCAGGTGTCGCTAACACACCCTCGCACAGTTTCAAAAGCATTGATACACGACTTAAACATGTGGTATTCAGGGATGGAGGAACACAAATGAACTATTTATTCCATATGGATGTGTTAGCAAATAGGTCATATTATTGAAGTCTATTGATCAGTAGCAAATGTTAACTATGTTGAAAATCAGGAGTATAATTTGACACATGTATATAGCAGGGCTTTCAAAGTAAGCCGCCGTTTTCTTTCAAGAAGCAAAATATATGCTCTTCACCTTTCTCGATACTTTAAGCATCCAATGTAGTCATTTCGTACTCAAAAGTGTCCATTTTTATTAAAAAACAATCGATGTTTATGTTCGTTGATAGAAACTGATTTCGTCCATTTTGAATTTCTTTAATTGTTGGTCAGCGGGAAAGGCCAGTACTTCGAGTAATCCTGGGTCGACTTTGATGCATAATAATTTAATTACTCAAAGTATCAGAGGAAAATCCATGTGAATTCATGCATTATTCAACAAGGAATGTCTGCGTGGCCGGCCCTCGTTGGAATTAAGGGAAAAGAGTAGCGGGGATTGAGGGTCTGCAAGAAAACCTGCCTTTCGTGAGTAAACGCCGTTCAATTTTTGAACGTAGAATTTAATTGGTTAACATCAAGAATTAATTGACATGTTTACGCACACAGGAATATATTACTACATTTCTTCGTCTTGATTGACAATGTTTATGGACATTTCCTTCGGTTCGGGGTTTACCCTATAGTCCAGCTGCATTTTTATCGGTCAATTTAATGAGCCTTTATTAGGACGTTTACTCACGAAAAGAGGGTTTTCTTGCAGGCCTTCAATCCCCGCTCAACAGGTGGGAATTTTGTCTGAGCATTAGAATTCGCGCGGTTATTAGAAATGAGATCTGGGGCGAGTATATTCGGCTATTGAATTTCCGAGCGATTTTTACAGATTTTGGCCTAGTTTGATTTACCAGCAGAAAATATTTGATAGATTGATTGACTGAGAGTGCAAGCAAATGAATAATAACTTTAAAAATTTAAAAATTACGTAAAGAAACAACTTTATACGTATCGGAAAAGATCGGAGACTCTCGGAATTCGACGGAAAATCCCAGAAAATCACCAAAATTCGTACTAGCGCGAATTTTGATGTAAACAAATTCTTCCCCAATATAATGTATATGCTATTAGGGGTATTTTAAACCGTATTTGGTTTTGAGGCTCTCGACAAAATTTTGAAATATTTTATTTCTTTATCATTTTACTGTGCTGATTTTCACACCTTGAATTACTGTTTACTATATTAGAGAAAAAGGGCAAAATATTCATATGATTTCAAAACTGCCCATTTTTCTGGAATCAATGGGCTTTAATCTCTCAACCGAATCTCTTTAACAAGCAAGAATAATATAAACATAGGATTTCTGGCAGCATTTTCAAAGGTACTTTTGTGAGCAATTTCAGATCACATAAATAGTGTCGCCGTTTTTGGTATCAGCGCGAATTTTAATATCTAAATTACTTTGATTAAGGGATTAAGAAAGCTTCAGACTACCGTTTAAGGATAGTCTCGTTTTGAGGCTCTCGACTAGATTTTTTGCTACCTTAAGTTGAAAATTTGGCATTTTCCTATTTTTCGAAAAATGCCGATTTTGACCGTACGAAATCTCACAGGTTTTGATAATGAGAAAACTATTATAGCAATTTTTGTATAGAAACATGCGTTGAAAAATGAAATTCAAACCCACCGTAAGTTAAACTTTCTAATTTTATATGTTTACGAAGCCAAAACAACTAGCATCTTCGAACAAAGTAAAATTTCGCTCATGTTCCGTCGTAGAAAAATATCCTTTACATTTCTCTGATTTCAGTCCAATTTCTTTCTTCCTGTTCATTTTGTCATAAACTTTGTAGAAAAGTATTTTAGTACTGCTACATCCACTGTTTTCGGGCAAAAAAACACACATAAACTTGTTTTTGTTCATTTTAACAATTTTTTAAAAACAATTTCGCGTGCGCCCGCAATTTGTTGACCAGCGCTGGCCAAATTCCCACGTGTTTCCCCGCTCTTCTTTTCCCATCCAACGAGAGCCGGCCACGCAGGCTATTTGGGACGCTGTTTTCGTTTGGAATGACAAAAAAACCACGACACTTGCTAGGTAAAATGCAATTCTTTATACAGACGTTTTCGAATAATTAAGTTTTAAAGAGGTATTCTGCAATTTGATTGGTCTCTACTAGCATGATGTTTGCTCATGTCCTGCTAGTAGAGAAAAATAGAAAAATGGCTGGCAGATGAAGAGGAAATTCAAATTTTACTTGAAAATGTAAATATCCAGATCCAGAGCTTGTGTATGTGATAAAACAGTTGTTCCACTCACTCTCGTCGTATGTGACTGATAGCCGACTCGGCGCTATCGCGCCTCGTCGGCCATCAGCTCATATACGACTCGAGTTCGCAGAATAACTGTTAAATATTGTAAATCGATGCAGGGTCTTAAATAAGCACTTGAGAAAAATCGGACATTGCGTTGTTGGGGTAACTTGGGGTTTTCTCATGTTTTTATTATTTTTCATGTTCACTGATGATTGCTCTATAATGTTTGCACAGTGGACAAAGACATTCAATTTAAAACCAGGCTCGGCCTGTAAGAGTTTTCCGGCTGATTTCAGTGCATGAAAAATTGTTACTCTGCAATGTCCAACATGACATGCAGACGCTATGAAATCTAATTTCAGCGCCAAACATTTAAATATTGTATGATATGTTTTTCTGCACATGCACACTGTTGTGAAGAATAAGAAGTGCGCTCGCTGATATTTAGCCTCAGTCTCATCATGGTTGTTTGTAATTGTGTCATCATCAGGGAATATGATATATAATATAAACATCCAAACATTCTAACCAAGCGCACAAGAAACAACTTGTCACACAAGTTGTACACAAGTTGTACACGTCAAAGAGAGTAAAATTGAAACAGGTGACTATATCTTAGTACGACAAGACAAGCAGAACAAATTAACTGCAAACTTTAACAAAGTACCATTTGTTGCAACACACAAATCACATTCGAAGGTTACAGCACGAAACTCAAGCGGACATATTATTTACACGGAATGTGTCACAGTTCAAACGAATACCGAAACCGAAATATTCCTACAAATACCTTGGTGCAGAAATTGATGAAAATTTAAAATGGAATGTGCATATTGATGCTGTTAGCAAAAAGGTGTCAGCAGGTCTTGGGGTTTTAAAGCGAAATAGAAGCCTTGTTCCTCATGATACACTTCACAATTTAAGGAGGCAGCTCTAACAATATATTTATACCAATACCTAGAACCGAGGCTGGCAAACAATCATTTTGTTACCGAGGTGCTGTTCGGTGGAATGAGCTTCCAGAAATAGTACAGAATAAGCCTTCGGTTCAGTCATTTGATGGGACGTTCTGGTGGCTTCTAACTTCTTCATGTTTTTCATTATTATATTTTTTCCAATCTCACACGGCTCATTGGAAGAGAATTGTAAATTAATGAAGGAACACCGTGTAACTTTGTCTAATTATCCCAATAAAGCTTTTGTATATATGCATATTCTACAGGGTATCTGAAATAAACCTAATCCAATTTTAGCACGCTATTGTGCGTAAATTACAACGTAGACGCGGTTAATGTTTTCATATTCGGAAAGATCAGGCTTTTAGCCGTTGAATGACACATTTTTCATACCAAATGGAGAAACAATGAGCGAATACGAGTCCGACAAAGAATGTTGGTCAGAATCGCATGTTGCGTCCATTGAAAATTCACTCCCTCCGGTTCAATAAACCAGACAGACAGTTCAGCTAAAAGCCTGATATGCATTGCTATATTTTAAGTAGGTCAAAAGCTATGACACGTTCGTGATTAATTGCTTTTCCTTCTGTTAGGCACTGCTTTAATTTGGCACAGAGATGAAAATGCGCGATTCTAACTAGCATTTTTCATCGGACTCGTATTAGCTCATTTTTTCTCTATTTGGCATGAGAACGTGTCATGCAACAGCTAGAAGCCTGATCTTTCTGAATATGAAAGAATTTCGTTCATACACCGAGTAATTCACGTACAATAGCGTGCTGAATTTGGATCAGGTTTTTTGAGACAATTACAGCATGCATTGTAACAGATCAAACTTGTGCTGCAATCAAAACATTGTGTGAAAAAATATCCAGTGTTGGTGAACAGATTGATTACTTCCATTCCCACAATCTGTTTTCTCACTATTTCTCTAAATTTGAATCTATCTTTAATGTAACTAGAATGCGCAAGTGGAAGACTTATTGTTCAAAGTGTCGTTCATACAACCCATTTTGTTGCTCATAAGGGTTGATCTCGTGCGTCGCTCGCTCGCTCTTCCGCAGCAACAACTAACACAAAGTGAGTCAGAATGCAAATTAGTTTTTATCAGTTTGACTACGAATGGCTCAACTAACCACAGCAAGTTTTGGACTGTTTTCAGTTAGACTTGTAAAAAACTGTTTTCCTAAAATTTGTATTGTTTTCACTTTATCAATTGCATTTATTACATTTGGTGGCAGCGAATATGGCTGAGAAAGACCTTGAGACAGAGGTAGAGTCACTTACCCAGCGATTGAAGATGATGGAAGATGAAATGAGTCTCGCGAGGTCAACGTCAACACTGGCGAGAAGCCAAGCGGTTAATTCAAGAGCAAAGCCAGATGTCTATCGAGATGGTACGTAGGAAGAATGGGTGAACCACTTTAAGCTTTGTGCCGATATAAATCAGTGGGTGAAGGGCAATGATGTCAACAACTAGCAGTTTCGTTGCTAGGTCGAACGCAGTCTGTTTACATCACGTTGATCACGGAAGAAAAGAAGCAATTATGAAGCATTACTCGCCGCTCTCGAGCAAAAGATGACTCCACCGCAGGAAAGGGTCGTCCATAAGTTGGCATTCCGTTCACGAAAACGAGAGAAAATTTGGTCGACAAATCTGCGACGATTGCCAGCGAAGGCAAACATTGGGAAAGATCTGTCGTTCGTGGAGGACGAAATTGTCGATCAGTTTATCAGTGCACTTGACTCCAGAGACTTACGTCTTGGTGTTCAGTTTGGATGAAGCTCTTTCCACGGCCTTAAAACTCGAAAGTTTGCATTAAATTGAAACGAAGAAAAATCGTGAGGCAAAAATCAACATGGCTGATGTTGCTGATGTTGTTGTTGATGATGAAACCGCTGCCGTGAACGCAGTGGGCGCAAAACGAGACGAAGGTATTCCTGCCTGGGCTCGCACCTACTTCGAGCAACAGACGAAGTTATTGGAAAAATTCCTGGAAGCTACAGCAACGTCGAATGTACAAAGAAAGAAATCCGTTGCTTGTTTCAAATGTGGTAAACTCGGACATTGCCAAAGAGAATGTCGTGCTGGAATTGCCAATGGAGGATTCTCTCAATCTGGAGGTAATCACCAGGGAAACGCCAACAGGGCGGGGTCACCTCGGATTTAACTGTGCGAGTATCGAGTGCGGCCCTGGGGAATGCTATTTTATCACGTGTAAAATCCACCAGCAATCTATTGACGCTCTGGTGGACTCTGGTGCGGCGATAACATTGATAGAGAAAGATGTCTTTAACAGAATCAAACGTGGTGATACAACCCTCGTCTCAACGCATCAATCAATCTTGGGGGCAAACAACAATCGTTTATCTATTTGTGGAGTGGCTGAAATTAACATTGATATTGGAAATATGAGGATTCGTCAGCAAATTTATGTTTGCAAAGACCTGGCCCAAGAGTTGTTGCTTGGAGCAGATTTCTTAAAGAACAATGACTGTGTCGTAAACTTCGAGAAGGGAACCATTAAGGTTGGCAAAAGTGAATGCCCAATGAAAGCAGCACCGTCGAGAAAAGTTTGTCATGTAGCAGTGGCTTCTTCAGTGAACATTCCAGCTCGTAGTGTGATAAATGTTTCTTGTGACGTCAAACGCGTCTTGTGACGCGAACTTGCGTTGTTTCAAACCGAAGATCCAATCCCTTAGCGTGGTGATGAATTGGGTCAAAAATGGAGTTGGACCGATCCGAAGTGAAGTGCCTGGTATTAATCCAGAATTGGGAAACTTCTAGAGTCAGTTCGAACGATTGACTGTGATTAACGAAGAACTATATCGCCTTTATGAAACTGGAGACGGTTCAACCAAGAGTCTGCAGGTATGTATTCCACGCAAGATAGTTCCTGACGTGTTGGAGTGGTGTCACTCTAAACCTACATCTGGTCATCTGGGTTGCACCAAAACATGTGAGAATTACTGCAGACAGTGCCGAAAATGTGCGGAGAGAAACCCACCAAAGAAGAAACCACGAGCACCCTTGGTTGTCACACCCTGTGGTTATCCAATGGAAAGAGTGGCGATGGACAAAATTGGTCCCTTACCGAGATTCAAGCGAGGAAATCGTTTCATCATTGTCGTAAGTAACTACTTCACGAAATGGTCCGAAGCGTATGCAGTCGTTAACCATGAAGCTGTAACGGTGGCGAAGAAACTGGTGGAAGAGTGGATTACTCGCGTCGGGGTGATGCAGCACTTACAAACGGACCAGGGCAGAGAATTCGAAAGCAAAGTCTTTCAGGAACTATGTCAAGAAAACCAGAACGACCCCTTGTCATCCACAAAATGATGGTGTGGTGGAGAGAAACAACAGAACTATTAAAGATATTCTGTCGAAGTTAGTGAACGAAAGTCATGATGATTGGGATATCTGGCTGCCGCATGCCCTGTTTGCGTATCTCACAGCTGTCCACTCCTCAACTGGTTTCAAGCCTCACAAGATGTTGTTCGGAAGAGAGGCCAGAATACCCGTGGATATGATGGTGGAGGCACCAGCCAACCGAGACTCGGAGGTTACAGACGAATCAGCTTTCGTGCAAGAGTTAAAGAACAAAATGCACCAAGCCCGATGCAAGGATTATTACGACAGCACATCGACAGAAAATAAATGCAAGGTTGGCGATAAAGTGTGGTTATGTTAACCATTTGTGAAGCGAGGTCTGTCAAGGAAACTGGATCGACCTCGGCAAGGACCATTCATGATTGTGAAGAAACTGTCAGACGTGGTCTTTCGAATCCAAAAGGCTGGACGAGGGAGGAAAAGATTGGTAGTCCACAGTAACAGGCTCAAACCTTGTTGTTTACCTGAAGAAACAACCAAAAACCAACCGGAATTAAAGGGAAAGAATCGTGGTAATGTAACAGTATCAGAACGGACGCTGAGAAGACGCAAAGGAAATGGGAAGAAAATACCTTCTGTTCAAAGTGAAAGCGCAGACTCGAGTGATGAAGACATGTGGGTTCAAACGGAATCTCGTACACAGAGAAATACTCGTACGTGTACGGTACCAAGAACATCTTGATATAGAGTCAAAAAGACTCTATATCAAGATGTTGTCGTCGCACCCCCCTGCAAATCTCAACGGTAGAGGAAGCCAGGTGGCCAAGCTGCTGATGTGTCCATTTTCGGTCGTTGTCAGTTCAATTGGGGATTTTGATTTCTATTGATCAAAAATTGGTTTAAAAATTGCCCGAGATGTTATCGTTACACATGAAAAGATCGGTGTTTGTTCTACATGCTGGCAAATTTTCTTGGAGAATAAAGCAATTTAAGAGGGAGAATATTCGTATTGGCATGTTTGTCTCGACGGATCCGGGGATCTTTACTCCGTTCTCGTTATTTCTTCACAGTTTAATAACACACACACACACATAATATAAATTTTAAGACTTTATTTTGCTATCTTGCGATGTATTTCGGTTGTTCACACATTAACTAGACAGTATACCTTTACAGAACATATGAATTTTCGCACCCTTGGGATCAATTAGTGCTGAATCGGGTCTAAAACCATTGATCTCGCGGTCAAGAGCCAGGCACAGATTCACTGTGTGAAAATATGAGATTCTGACCAACATTTTGTTTCCATTTAGCATGAAAAACCTGTCATTCAATAGCTAAAAGCCTGATCTTTCCGAAAATGAAAGAATTTCGTTCATACATCGAGTAATAATTGACGTACAATAGCGCTAAAAATAAGATGAACTAACTAACTTACCAAAATGACTGAGCTTTGAGTCCGTGCGAATCAAGGAATGAAAACTCGATTTGTCCGAGTTTAAAACATTGGGATTGCATCTCACAGCAACTTCAATGATATCTGAATGAAGACCACTGTTCGCAGCTTCGCAATCGTAAAAGAAATAGAAAGCTGACATTTTTGTATATATCAAGAATTCTAAGCAGTTTTTCTCGGATTGGCTTACCAAATACTATGGCGAAATGGCGACCGATTGATTACTGAGTAATCGATACTGCTCGATACCAGGCTACTACCGGAAGTAATCGATACCAGCGTCCAGCGAGTAATCAAAAATATTTCGATACCACTCTGAATAGCTGAAATAACATCATATAACATCAACATTATATAACTAAATTTACCTTTATAGTATGGGAAGTATTTTACGTTATTATCAGTTCATTAAGCGAGCATGGTCGTAATCGCAAGGACATATGAGCATGCATATTATTGTCAGAACAGACAGGGTCTCAGTTCTGCGCGCACTAAGACAAATATTCGAATGGCAATGAGTTGAAATGAGTTGTGCTTTGCATGTAGGTGACTCGCATATCCAGCAAAGTAAGAACAGAATGATGGAACAACGCTTCCGTTTTACAGCTTTCCAAATGCAAAATTATATGCAAATTTCCTTGCGTGGCAGTGTCAAATTACCAAACATTCCAACCCGTCCCGGTTTCCCGGGACTGTCCCGGTTTGGACTATGGTGTCCCGGTGTCCCGGTTTTCTTCTTATTGTCCCGGTTTCTGTAGTATCTTAATAGTTGTCCAATAAATTCTTGAATTGTGCACAGAATGCACATTTGCTAGTTTATTTTTGCCGCTCAGTATCAAGCGCTGAAGATGGAGACAATTATTTTGAAAAAATCAATGAAGGCTTGGATAGATTTAAAAAATTTAAACTCTTACATCAACAGAATGACAATGTTTGTGCTTTGATCTTCAAAGATACACATTCTGTGCACAATTGAAAAATGTATTAAAGCAGAAGTCCAGAACGATTACTAGACTAGTTACACGAGCGTTCTCAAATTGTGTTCTCTACATTGTAATCTTTACATTGTGTTCCAAGTTTGACAGCCATCAGGGTTAATTTGTGTCGTGTTGCGAAGATAGAGACGTACAACAGTTAAACAGAATAAATGCCAAAGAGGGCTTTGTTTGATAGAGAAACTTTAAACTATTTTACAAACAAAGTCGTGATGTGAGTGTTTTTATGTTTAAATTTCAACATTCTGTGCACTTATATTAAACTTTATTTAGAGAAGGTTAATTTACAATGAAATATGCCAGTTTAGCTTTTGCTAATCTTCCACTGGTCCTTCTAAAATTAACTGTGTATAACTAAATATCTTTACATGTATGAAGTACAACTAATTCTATAACTAATTATATAAACGCCTTTGAGTCATTTTTGAACATATCTAAAAACCATTCATGAGCTTTCCACTTCAACGTTGGAAATGAACTGGAAGATCTTATAACCGGTGGAAACATATTATGAAAATATGCTCCAGTGTGCTGAAGTCCACTCCTTGTGATTGTTAATTTGTGGTTTGGCACCCACAATTCCATATTTGCAGTGCTTCTGGTATGTCGCTGGGAAACCGTTGACACTGGTTTGAACATGTCACTTAAATAGTCTGGAACCAAATTATATAAAGATTTATAGACTAAGCAAACTGCCCTATACATAACTCTACAAATTATCTTATAGAGCGGCTATTAACAAGAAAAGAAGCCCATCCTTGTAGTTTTTAATGCGGCGGCTTAGAACCCATCGCTGAAGATGGAAACAATTAGTTTGAAAAGATCAATGAAGGCTTGAATAGATTTGAGAAGTTTAAACTCAGAGATCATCAGAAAGTCAATGTTTGTGCTTTGATCTTCAAAATATGAATTTCTTTCCCCATTAATAAAAGTTGCTGAAGTGCACAGAATGTAGAAAGTTAAACATAAAAACACTCGCATCACTATTTTAGTGGCAAAATAGTTTAATGTTTTCCTATCAAACCACGCCTTCCATGGCATATCTTCAATAAAACTACAGTTTTGAGATGAGGATTGATTTATCATGAACATTGTCCATTTCGATAATCTAGAATTAAATAAATTTCTAGCTGGCCACCACAAAATGATGCTTGACTGTTTGCTTTCTGAAATAACGCAATTTATGGTGACTGCAAAAAATTGAGCTGATTGCATGTTCAATGGCTTTTGGATGGGATTTTTATGTAAACTTGCGCAACCAGTTTTTAGATGAGGATTGATTTATCATGAACATTTCGATTATGTAGAAAGAAAACTTTAGCTGGCCAAGGGAAAATGATGCTTGACTATTTGCTTTTTGAAGTAGCGAAATTTATCCTGATTGTGGAAACTATCGCTGAAAATTTCCAGCCACGAAAACTAATTCACACGAATTCAAAAAGAATAGCAAGTTGCATGTCCCATAGCTATATGATAGGATTTTGTGAAACTTACGCAACGAATTTTGAGATGAGAAGTCATAAATTATGAACATTGCCCATTTCGACTATCTAGACAGAAAATTTTAGCTGGCCACTGCAAAATGATGATTGACTATTTGCCTTCTGAAGGAGCGCAATTTATGCTGATTGTAGAAAATTGAGCTGAAAATTTGCAGCCACGAAAATTACTTCACACGAATTCATAAAGGATAGCGAGTCGCATGTCCCATGGTTTTTTTGATAGGATTTTTGTTTAACTTGCGCGTCGAATTTTGAGAAAACAATTGATTTAGCACGAACAATGTTCATTTCGATACCATAGAAAATTTTAGCTGGCCACCGCAAAATGATGCTTGATTATTTTCTTTCTGAAATAACGCAATTTATGCTGATTGTGGAAAATTGAGCTGATCGCATGTCCCATGGCTTTTTGATGGAATTTTTATGAACCTTGCGCAACAAATTTTCAGATAAGAGTTGATTTATCATGAACACCGTTCATTTCGATTATCTAGAAAATTTTAGCTGGCCACCGCAAAAAGATGCTTGACAATTTGCGTTTTGATGTAGCGCAATTTAATTTTTGTTTCTAGATGATCGAAATGGACAATGTTCACGAGAAACGACCTCTCATCTCAAAATTCGCTGCGTAAGTTTCACAAAAATTCTTCAAAAAACCATGGGACATGCGACTCGCTATTCATTTTGAATTTGTGTGAAGTAGTTTTCCTGGCTGGAAATCTTCAGCGATATTTTCCACGATCAGGATAAATTGCGCTACTTCAAAAAACAAACAGTTAAGCATCATTTTGCGGTGGCCAGCTAAAGTTTTCTTCCTGGATAATCGAAAATGGACAGTGTTCATGATAAATCAATCCTAGATATTGGATTTTCAGCTAGAATTTTCTTTCTAGATAATCGAAATGACAATGTTCATGATAAATCAATCCTCATCTCAAAACTGGTTGCGTAAGTTTCATAAAAATCCTATGAAAAAGCCATGGGACATGCGACTTGCTATTCTTTTTGATTTCGCGAGAAGTAGTTTTCGTGGTTAGTAGTTTTAGTTCCAGCTAAACGTTTCGTTCTAGACAATCGAAATGGAAAATGTTCATGATAAATCAATCCTCATCTCAAAACTTGTTGCGCAAGTTTGCATAAAAATCCTACCAAAAAGCCATGGGACATGCGATCAGCTCAATTTTCCACAATCAGCATAAATTGCGTTATTTTAGTTATTTTGACAGATATATGCAAGTTATTTGGTTATTTTGACAGATATATGGAAGGAAATAATAAGGAAATTTAATGATTTTTGCAAGGAAATTTACTAAAAAAAAGGAAATGTAAGGATCGTAAAAGGAAATTTCACCAACAACTTGTGGAAGCACCGGCTATGTATAAATAAAAATGTTATAATTTCACTAGCCTGCGTGTAGGCTCTCTGCGGGTTGGGGGAGGGTTGGAGGAGGGCGGGCTCCTTGCGGGGAGGTTGGGGCGGGCGGCTGTGCTGGGGGGAGGTGCGAGAGAAAGGAAAGCCTCATAGGGGTAAATCCAACAATCATAGTAGTAAATCCATTGCACCCACTTAACTGTTATTAAACTCAATTTTCTATTGTCAGCAGAAAAGTGAAACTATTGTTAGTAGAAATCCTTGGCAATGAAGGCAGACCGTTAAGTGAATTATCGATGGAGTTTTTTACGTGTCAAATTGTTCCTGTAACACAGTTTGATTTCGATTCTTGAACATTTCATCATGTCTCGTATATAAGTTGTATCCCCCGGTTTTTATTAACATGCTGCTGCGCACGCGCGAGCTTGAATTTTGAGGAAAGCACTAAAGGTCATACCGCGTGAATCACCTTGAGCCTGCAATAGCCTAATATTGTCAGCGGATTTATGACTAGTATTCCGCGGAGCATATATGATGATTAGAATATGCCAAGGCTGCTAAGTCAGCATTAAAATTTTCTTCAGACGAAGAAAGGATTGATTAATGTTCAAATATAAATATGTGTTTGACCCCAACGCGTTGACTCAGAGATATCGGGTTCGATTTCCGTTTGGGGCAGTCAAATTTTCACATTACAAATATCTGATCAGAATTAAAAGTAAACGAAGAGTATACTGTCCGAAAATGGAAACATCTTGTGGTGTGGAAATTTAATTTTATAACATGACCATAATTTAATAAATAACCATTTGATATTTTTGATATTTTCACATACCAAAGAAACCCTAACCCCCCGTATTTTCCTCCACCCCTAGCCCCCACTCTTCCACTCCGTAATAGGCAAGCTTGACTTATAGACTAGTGGTGTTACTAAGCATGTGGGATAGCAATTGACTATCATACGCATACGCAATCCCTAATGAAATGCCTTAATGAAACAGATCTGTGGTGATTAAAATTCAAATGAAGAAACTCAAGTTTGTCTTTTTGTCTTACTATTTCGCTCTACCTCGGTATCGACCACTCTATTCATCCCCTTAAAGTTTTATTTCCCCTTAAAGTTTTATTTCCCCTTAAAATTTCATTCATTCTACTCCTGCCATATTTTTGAGACGTATGAATCCAGCATTTTCACAATTTAACAAGCTGTTTCTTGTTTGAACAGATCACATTTGGCCAGCATGGAAGATTCAAACGTTACAACTTTCTCTCTGAATGTCGTCATTCAAAAATGTATTCCCTCCCTTCTCTGTCACGGCAAGTTTCAGTGCAATTCTAGCGGTCGGAAATCAATTATATGCAAAATAAAAACACTCATTAAAGTGTATTATTTGATTATTTGATTTTAAATTTGAAATAATTAATTAAAAAAAGCACATTCGACACTGTTGATCATCAAATTCTACTGAGAAAATTGGAGTTAGTGCATCATTTTTCTTTTCTGTACACCCAGAATAGCAGCTTTTGAAATTTACTGTTCCGTCTGAAGATCCAATGATCCATTATTCCTTCATGTTTCTTTGCCTGTTCTACGGCAATCCAACAGCCCCATTTAACACTTTCTGAGCTTTGTTTTTCGTTAGAAAATACAAGCATTCACTAAAGGTCTTAGTTAGTTTAATTGAAATTATTTTGCGTGTTAGCTGTGCAGTTTTTGAACTTTGAAGAAAGAAAAAGAAGAAACGGAGAAAAAAGGGAACGGGCTTGTTTTTAGGTAACAGCTGTCTGTATTTTTTTGTTTGTGCAACGTTTTAGGTCCACAAGTGATATGTACATTTTCATTCAATCTTGTTTTTCATAGGTGCAGATCCCATCATGCCCATATTGAATGGAGGTAGGCAAAATGGTGAAGTGTGAAATAGCAGGCCTGACCGCTTGAATCTTGATGGTGAAGTAGCTCCAGTTGACCTATGTTGTTTAAGAATATTGAAATGTCATTCAAATCAGAGCAGCAAGGAATGGCTGATGAACTTTGCACTTTCCTTGGGACTTATTCTTTGCTCTTTAACAGGCGAATTTAATTTCGGGTCAGACGAAGACTCAGTAGAGGAAACAACGTGAGGATCCAAGGTAATTTAAATGTTACTCATAATCTAAGTCAAATCTATTCCTAGACTCCGGCACGCTTAATTCAATATGGCGGCCAATGTGCAGTTTCAGGATTTAGCCCCTATTGTGGAAATTCAGTCTCGTCCGTTGTGGCGGGACTAAAACTTGAACACGGGTTTTTTCGATTTAGGACTCGGACATTATTGAAGTGGCGGTCAAGTCAATCTCGAACCCCGAGCCCGCGGTCCTCTGAGGAGGCTGCGCGAGGCTCTGGGTAAAGCCTGTGACTTTTGCAGAAAATCAGTGCATTCCATTGTACATTCGGGCCCAGTACTCCGTTCTCAATTCAAAAGTAAACATTGCCGCTGCCGAACATGAATTATGCCGTCGTTCAAGTTTAGTTCTACATGGAACTGTTGTCAGGTTTTGAGATTGAATGGCTGACTAACCTTGACTTGGTTTGCTTTTTGGGGTTCTGTTTCTCAACATCGTTCTTGATGTAACACCCAAGTTGTTTGCCTTTGTGGTATGAGGGCGAAGCTTGGATTTCCTTTCACCCTCCACTGACACGATCTTGTTCCAAGCATCCATCACTTTTCAGATTTCTGTAACATTGGTCGGACTTTGTTTCGAATTGCTTCATCTCGTGTACCGGTCTCAATTGCATCGATAAACAATGATACTAATTTTATAACCGCCCCCAAACAATGAATTGTTGGACATGATTGATGTATCTGCCATAATGGTTTATAAATAAACCACCACAACAATTTTATCAGGGTCTCTCGTGGGGAGGAAGGGGGTGTCATCAGAGAAATATACGTACATCTCACAGTGACTTTTGTGAATCTTCCATGAATCTAGATCCGGAAAAGCCGTTATCAAGTTGTGTTCGCACGGCTTGGGCCAAAAAAATTAAATGTTTGGTTCCGGTTTCCTGCTGGATCTTTGTCAAGCATTGTTTGAATTCATGTCCTGAATTCCTGTGGCCTTGTTTTCTATGT
This sequence comes from Trachythela sp. YZ-2020, assembly GCA_016169945.1. Taxonomy (NCBI): domain Eukaryota; kingdom Metazoa; phylum Cnidaria; class Anthozoa; order Malacalcyonacea; family Clavulariidae; genus Trachythela; species Trachythela sp. YZ-2020. The sequence goes on from JADLSH010000241.1 coordinate 146,509, forward strand.
CCTTAACAGGAAATGAATCTTTGTCAAGCAAGTCATGCATTGTTTTTCAAGCGGGCATGCGGTGTTTGACCAATTGCTCAGTCAATGTAATTATTGATCGTGTTTGTAATTCTTGACATCATAAAGGCCTAACTTTTTATTTTTTATTTTTTTAACAGACTCAGACTAACTTTGGAAATTCACTCCCTTAAAAATTCACCCCCTTAAAGTTTTTCCCAAATCCATGACCACCCATCCCTTGTCCTTGACCACCCCATCATTAATCTTGCCACAAGAAAACGTCGCCATGGTAACAACGGAAGGATCGTTAAACCAGTTCATTGTATCACACATCGGTCAGCACGCCGTTTCACCGCCCTCCATTTTAGCACCCCGATTTGGACCAAGTCAGAATTTCCCTCAAATCGTTGGGGCTAGCGAGGCGGATCTTGGACCTTGGATCTGGCAGCCACAAAACGACATACGTCATCAACATGGGTATTTTTGCCTGTAAATTGTACATGGAACTAAACAATCTGCAAAAAAGCAATCGTTTGTTCGACAACAACAATTCCACAAAAGCCTTGTCGCAAACTATGAAGTTAACTTAAAGGAGCGTCTTCTTTTTGTTCAAAATACAATTGCACAATTTAAAACAAGTGGAAATTGCAAACTTTGTTTGGGAAGCGTCAGGTGAAAGTTTATTATTGTGCTGGCAATCCAACAGCCCCAATTGACACTTTCTGAGTTGTATTTGATCGCGCAAACTTTTGTTTTGTATGGCAATTAAACGTGTAAGTGGACCATCATGTCTATTTATCGTTTCCAATCCATTTTAATTCTTCATGGAAGATTTGATTGTGCTGGAGTGAATTTTAGCGTTGAACTATATCATAGGTAATATTGGGCATTTCATTGTTTATTGTAATATTGAATATTACCTATAATATACCAGAATCTTAACCCGGCATTACCACCGCTATATACAGGACTCGTGACTAGGCTCTCGGCAACGGCTTCCGTAGCTCAGTGATCAGAGCACTGCACTAGCATCGCAGGGTCGCGGATTCAATTCCTGACCGGAAGGCCGCTAAGTTGCATTTTTCACAACTGGTCCCGGTTAGGTCTTAAAATGTATATATTTCCACACTCGAAATTTTCCTTCATGTATGTATGTATATATATATATATATATATATACATACATATATATATATACATATATATATATATATATATAGATTTTCGCTTACCTCAAAACTTGTCTGAAACAGGCTGTTTCATCTGTAAAATAATCATCAGGCAATTTACAAGTATCAAAAGAAATGACCGCTTATATGTTTCCTGCCGGAGCGTGGGAGTGTGTGTGGGAGACAATGTGTGCATGCGCATGCATGGCTTTGTTTGGGTTGTTTACGCGAAATTTGTTACGATGACGACATCGTGAAATTATTTCAGCTCTTTTGTTGAGCAAACAATGCTTGTTTTTTTCTTTCAAAATACAAAATTTTTCTTCTGAACATAAATTGCATCGTTTTGATCCTCCCGTATACGAAATAGAATGTTTTACAATTTGCCAATTAATACTGAAATCCTTATTGTTTTCTTTCAATGTCCAAATATATTTCGAAAGTTCCGTGTCATTTGCATGCTTTTTATGCTGAAAAGATTTAGTGTGGTTGGCCAATCGCTCTTTGAATGTGGTTGCAGTCATGCCAATGTAATTTTTGATCGTGTTTGTGTTGCTTACTGTGACTGTTGCTTTGTATACTATGTCCCTAGTCATGCATTGTTTTTGAAGCGGGCAAATAGTGTTTTCTCTACAACTGCAATTGGTAGTGCCCCTCTCCTGCCGCACCACAAGCACCAGAAGCTACATAAAATTTTTAACAGAAATACAGTTAAAGTAAGTTATAGCTGCATGAACAATATTAAGTCAGTAATCACTAAACACAATGTGGTGTAAAAGCACTATTAAATTTATGGAAATGCTCAAAACTTGGATTAACAATAACAATTTGTAACAGATTATGTTCTTGGCATTTATATTTGTTTCATGTTTTTTGGGGGGAGGTATTGGTTGGGTGGGGGGGGGGTACGAAATATTTCATTACCTTTGAGGGTGGTATTAAATATTTTCCGACGCTTTTCGGGGGGGTGCCAAATTTTATGGTAGTATTTTGGAATACCCTCCACCCCCCCAGTACACATACTTTATGACCGGTCCCTAATTATTCAATTTTGTCTCCCTGAATGACGTCTTCTGTTTATAGTTTTGGTTATCTCACTTATCTGTACGGAAATAAAGTCATATAATTGTGTTTAGACTTTAGAGCAATGATAAAATTGAATATCCAGATGATTGTTCTGTTGAGAAAAGGCTATTTTGGAGAATATTCAACGTAATTTGATTAAATTATTTAAAGGAAATTTGAAGGAAATTTCACAATTTTTTGAAGGAAATTTCGGGCAAAATAAGGAGAAAAAAAGGATTTTTTGGTTTTTCAAAGTGGAAGCACTGTCGCCATATTTTAAAAGCTGGACGTTTGTTGCACCAAGAACTCAAGAAACCACAGAACCTGACAAGAAAGAAATTAGACGAAATTGCAACTTTGTCCCAATGGAATCAGTGAAGCCAGGCGACATCGTGTTGGCTCAGTACACGGGTTTTGGGTTCTGGCCAGGCAAGGTAAGCTGAGTGAGAGATTAGCTCTTGTGCTCGCTATTAAAATGTTTGATTAAAAATCCCTTTGACCAAGCGTTTTGTCGCTGATGTACAAAGATCCATCTGATGAAGTTGAAACTTGTACCTGGTTAGCTATGGCGGGTGATGTGTGTCAAAATTAAGTGACACATTTGACAATGATCTTGTAACATTTGGGCATGCATGTCAAACAATTTGGCAATGATTTGACATCATTTGGCTATTGGTTCTGACTATTTCATGGCAACTGAAAAACATTTCGTGTCAATATCAAAATATTCAACAACAAAAACTCGTTGGACAACAATTTATTACTAAACTGTACAGTACATCATTTGACAACGACCTCACATGTTCGGCAACAATCGTTTCATTTGGCAACAACAATCCCATGCTGCATTGCGAATGACACGCGTGTGATCCCGCGTTAAATTTTAAAATTATTTCAATTAATTTCAAGATACGGAAATTTACATAAAAGTGGAAACACTTTGTCCCGCGCTTTTCAGTAAACATGGCGGTAAACGAGAAAGGTGCTTCGCACGCGGCAAATTCTGCCATTCAATCCTCTTTGGTTCGGGCCAGAGACATTATAATACAGTTACTAGATGGTGTAGGTACAACCCAACAGTCAACAACTCCCACTACAAACAGTCAGCCGGTAGCCACAGCAACAAATGCTGTGCCCAATGAACCGTATACGGCATCCAACAACCGGGCAATCGAGGAGCATCGTCGTCTATTTGGATTCTCTGGGCATTCCGTCGGTATAAATGCACAATCTAGTGGAAAACGAAGTCGTCATGGTGGAAAAAGTGCGATGAAAATGAAAATTGCAACTTGGACACATAGTCTCGTTTGTCTTTCCAAAAAGAGCCAGTTTTTCCTTCCTACCCCTCAAGAACGGTACGAATTAAAATGTGCTGATCTTGGTGAAAAGAAGATAACTATTGAAGTAGATGGAAAAGGATTTGACACTCTGTATAAGGTCTTATTAGAACAATTCCCACCTTTGTCAAATGCTGGTGGCATCGACTTGTTGAGGACGGGCTTTGGTTAAAAAAGTAAGACTTTGGAGGTAATACCAGTCCCACCTCGATGCTCAACGTACAGTATTGGGTACCTAAGAGATGTTCTTCAACAAGCAAAGTGTTATGTAAGACCCATTCAGAGGGATTTACCAAAAGAAATTCCCACAAATGAAAACAGCATAGGTGCACTAATTAGTGAGGTAAGAACCAAACGATAAAATATCCTGGAGAAGTCCAGGACTCCAGGTATAGATACTGAGCTCTAAAACATGGTAAAATCTACTTTTAATCATGGTAAAATGTACTAGGATGTCTGAGATAACCCAATATGAGCACAAAGGTAAAATTCGAGCATATGTAAGGAATATTTGATTTATTTATTTTCTTTCGAACTTAAAGAATTCATGCCCAAGTGAAGAGTGCAAAACATGCCACAACAGTTTTCCAATTTTGCAACTGAGAAGACACATGATGACATGTACTGTTCAGGTATTTAATGAGTTTCTTATTTTGGTTTATATTAAAATAAACAATTTGATTGTTTAGCCAATTTTTGTGAGACTCCCCTTGGCAAGAAATAATTTTGGTGCACACAGCAAAATACAGTAAAAGTAGGGTGCATTTCCATGCAGTCAATGGGTTATTGGGACAGGTGGCGCATATGGATAGCACACCGCCTCTCACCAATGGTTAAACCAGGTCGGGTGAGGTTACTACTTAGATGGGTGACCACCTGGGAAAACCCTGTTCTCCAGGTTATTAAATTAACCATGTGAGTAGAGTTCAGTTGGTCTCTCCTGTGCTTCGAGGGTTTTCCTGGGTACTCCGGTTTTCCTCCCTCACTAATATCTATACCTAGATCGTAAAACAATTGTTGTAAATAGAAAAATAGTGTAGACTTAGGAAACTTGAGTAGTACATTTGTAAAGCGCTTTAGATTATGTACATATAGATTTATCGCTATATAAATACTAAAACATTACATTTTTTAATTCTCTATTTTCTGTTCTCGTCAACATTATAGCCGGAACCTTTGGATGTTTCTGATGATGAGTCCTTACCAGAAGGGTTGGGCACCCATTCCACCGGCAGCTTTTCTGAATCAACTGGTTCAAGTGCTTGTAGCTCTTCTGGAAAGACTTCACAGGTTACTGAAAATTGTTACTATATAGAGAGGCATTTATTCAAGTAAATACGGTGATTTTTAATAATTATGTAAATACCTGTATATTTAAAATGGCACAATTAAAACCATTATTGTGACTTGCAATACTGTAGCTTGTGTTTGAAAATTGGCATTTGTGTGTAATTTCTATATCATGTGTATAGAGTATCGGTTTTTTGGATCCTACCGTTACTATGTTCCGTCTCCAGGACAGTATGAACTTCATGAAATTCATTCCTGCAATCTGACTTGTAAACATTTGAGATCATGTGTTGACATTCATTGGTAATATGATCAATGTGCTATTTACGATAATGTATTACATGAAGTAACAAATATATGAAAGTGTTGATGTTATGACGTGTGTAGTGTATCACATGATATGCTTTGATCTAACGTCTTTGAGCGGGAGAGACTGTGATGGCGTGAATATGGCAATTTGTGTCGTCTTCATGTCATTGTTTTTACGTGGTTCCATCCTCCGTAGGTGGCTGTGACTGACTTAGGACATCATGTAAAGTCCCATGATAGTCGATCTGCCGTAATCCCTCAAAGAACCGAGGGGTTAATCATGAAAATAGCAGAGGTCACGGCTGGGAACCAGTTTAGGTTTATCAACGTGAGTAGGACCTTGTGAACATTTTTCAAAAAATCTAGACAGGCATTTTCATGAATTGCATGCCTAAGTCTCCCGCCTAGGATACGTTTGTATTAGCTACCATCAAATCTGGCTAAAAGCATGCATTGGACCTTTTATCATTTTAGGAACCTGGTGTGGATGAATTAAAAAACATGTTTCCAAATATCCCAGAGCAAGATTTAGTGCATCCCATGCTAAAGTGGAAACTTTGAAGATGCTGTAAATACCTTGTTAGATCCCCCAGCAGGTTAGTTGGAGAATAATTAAGGTGTTGCCTCACAATATGTCATTTACATGGTGCACAAGTTTTGTCTCAGTAATATCTTTTTGTGCCTGCAGGCAAAATACTATATGTGCTTGCAAAAGATTTAAGTTCTGTTTGATTTATTTTTGCAGATCAATCTACAAGTAGTCTTGAAGATGCTAATGACCTACAGATAATAATGTATGCATTAAGAGATAGTTTATCTGATCATGAAATTCAGAGATTCTGCATTGATCGCCAAGAATTATGGGAAGACAGTATTGCTAGTTTCAAGAACCCAAAATTTAATGAGACTTATGCACCAAGAGTAAAGTTTCAGGGGGAAGCTGGAATAGATGCAGGTGGTCTATCAAGAGAGTATGGGACTATTTTGAGAAAGGAACTGTTTTCAGCCCAGGCCTGCTTGTTTGAAGGCCAAGATACAAATAAGCTACCCATTTACAACATCAATGGAATTCAGTCTAACCTCTACTACCTAGCAGGAAAGATGTTGGCATATCTGAGTATCCATTTTGACATCGGCATTCCCCTACTTAGTCCAGTATTTTACGACTACATTGTAAATCAAGATGTGGCAAAGGCATCAGAGCGTTGTTCCGTTGATGATGTGCCCAACTTTGATGTAAAAAAGTGGATCAACGAGGCATGTACAGAATATATTTGCACAACAGTAGCCATAAGCCAAATGTGTATGTGTCTACTACTATACATACATGCTGTATCCATTTGTTACCCTGGGTCAACGATGCGGAAACTGCGGAAGAGTTGTTACAGCTAACCCTGGAAACAGAGATGATGGATTCGCTGATTAGAGCTGGATGGCTTATGGCACTCACATTGTCAAATAGAAATATGGCGCTACAGAACTTGATTGTATATGAGGTATTGATCAAGCGTAAAGAAGCCATGGATCAGTTCTGCAAAGCTCTGAAGACACTTGGGATCCACTCAGCAGTGCAAGTTTGTCCTGAATTAATGCGGAGGTATTTCATTGCACAACCAACTCAACTCACTGCTTTGCAAATCATGGATTTATTTGCAAACCTTGATGTTTTGCAAGAAAACGAAAAGTCGGAAAGAGCTCGTGGGTTTTTGGTCGAATGCATTCACCTTCTTGAACAAGGTATTAAAGGGGTGACCGTCTTAAGGCTGATTTCCACTAAGTACAAAATGTCGCGCGATCGAATTTTTGCAATCGTTTTCTTTTGAATTATGAGCATTTGACTGGAACGGATCCGGTCGAGGGCTCATAATTCAAAAGAAAACGATCGTAAAAGGTCGATCGCGCAAGATTTTGCACTGAATGGAAATCAGCCTTTATATGTCTGTATACTGATTGATTTATCAATCCCCTCCCTCTCCTGAACCTCCACACGTTTTAATAATGCCAAAAGTAAGCAACTAAGGTAGCACAATGCTTGTGTAGGTCAAATTTTTTCACATGAAATGCACTCTAGTTCTTGTTACAGGCAACAGTCACTACTCCAATGGTAAACCGTATAACTGAACAACCTTTTCTAGTGCATCTTTTCAGAGGAAGGTGAAGCTGGACTAAAACACTGGTTACATTGTGTAATTGGAAGAGAAGAAATCCCTCCTCTTGGTATGCCTGAGAAAATTGAAGTTGTTTTTTACACAGGAGACCGGCCTTCCTTCTTTGCTGAAACATGTGTGTTTCAGTTAAAATTTCCAGTTGTACACAAAGTTCTGAAGGATTTTAAATCTGCATTTATGGAGGCACGTTCAAACAATAAAGGATTTGGTTCACCTTAAGGTGTAAACTTTTAAAAAACTGCTTAGCTTCATATACACTGGTATATGCAGTGTTTTCAGATCTCTTTCACATTGTTTTGTTTTGTTCTGTTATTGTTACGTTACTTGAGCTAGGAACTCTATTGTCCTCAAATATAATTCAATACCATAATTTCTACTTGGCTCATTCGGATTAACTTGTGCCTCTAACTGATAAAACTGCTCTTCAGATATTGGTACATTTACAAATGGTATTTCAATTCCTTCTGCCTCTTCACCATTGAAAAATTCTGTTGGCAATGGACCATCCCAGTCGATTCCAAATACTGCTGCATCTGTCTATAAGATTTTAGGGTGTAGGTGAAGTGTGTTTTAGGTGACAAAATACAAAGAAGACAAATTGTCAAGTACTGTACTTGAGAATGAATGCTGTTGTATATCTTGATATGTGATGGACCATAATAAAAAATGGTCCAGCATGTCGATTTAACCAGAATCCTTTGCGAATTTGAAATTTTGGATTGCTTGAAATGGCAGTTGGGGAACGCTTGGTAGATCAGCATCAATCTACGGATGATTAAAGTTCTTCTTGCCAACTCTTATGAGCTCAAAGAGATGTGTTCTAGCTTTTTTAAGTGCATAAACGTTTTTATGCAAAAAGGATCATGGTTAAATTGACATCCTTTTAATTATACCCATTGACTGGCAATGTGCTCTACTTAATTCTTTTACATTTTACAATTTGTTAGATTTGCCGCAACAGTTATACGATAAAACAAACAATACATAAACAAACTGAATGGCAGGGTTAACGCAACGGCATTTGCCAATTACTCTGTCTGGACGATTTTACTTGTCAAACGGGGGGTCTTGCCACTTGATGGGGGGTCTTGCCACTTGTCACTAAATTACAGATGAAGATTTATTATGGTGCAGAGTAGATTTAATATTACACTGTAAGATAACAGAGATGTTATGATTATGACATGGTTGGTATATAGCCAGTATATATCAGCCTCCCAGTACACAATATGGTGCTCATACCTCAGTTAATTCTTCAAATGCTGACCCCCTCTGTGAATTTGTCATCCTTAACTGCCCCTCTATCCACAATTGCATTGGTGACCTGCCTGCTGTACCTGATAGTACATGTGCATTCCAAGACTGAATAAATTGACTGAGGCATTGGTTTATTCGTGGAATAAAGACATAATGTAATGCAAAAATATGCACGTTGTTGTCAGGATCTAGTACTACACAGCTCTCAAGGTGATAAAATAGATGATAAAACAGACACACCACTTGATAGAAAAGATCCCTCCACAATCGTTCTATCCGCTGATTGTGTACGCTTTTCCCGACAATCATACGCCCCCTTCCTGGTCCTCTGCCAGGATGTGACAGCATGAACATGGAGACCCCAACATTTTCTCCTCCTTTATCTGATCTTATTCGAGATGGCAACCCATAGCAATTGACCGCTTTCTCAAAAAGCTCTTGAACTGTGTCAGCTCTATTGTTGTTTGAACAAGATAAAAATACCACAACTCTTGAGTATCCATCTATCCCACCATGAATAACCATTTTCCATCTGAAATAATGGTATTTTTAGAATGGCATATAAAATACTAGTAGTAGTTCTTGAAAAAAACTAGTCTACCCTTTAACTGAAATTTGATCCCTCCCACAACATATGTCAATTTTAAACACCATAAATATGTACATTTTTGAACTATATTACACAAAAAAGTAAAACAACACATTTGAGACCATGTGTATTTTATGTGTATCCGACTCATTGGTCTGTTGATGATTTTGCAATTTTAAAAGTGGGAAATATCTCTTGTTTATATGGAAGTCTTTTTATAGTCCATGTCTTGGCTTTCTCAAGATATTTTCAGACCAGGTTTTGCAGTGCACTTCAGTTTCATTTGGCGATACTCTGTTACTTTGCATTTTCTGAAGTAATATATTACCTGATAAGTTTATGTTAACCATCAATATGCCACAATGAATTAGGTCCCCTTACACAATACTTTCTTCCATGAACGGCAGCCATCCATCTGATCATTGTACCCTGGTCAACTCTACGCAATGATGCCCGCACTCGGGATTGTTGAATTTTCAGTCCTCGAGACCGTAGGTGCCAATCATCATTCTGTAGCCACATTTGGGTGTAAACGTTTGATTTCATTTACTATACTGTCTAACTGTTCTTCAGTCAATGAAGAAAAGGGTTGGGAAGTATTAAGTTCTAGTTCGCGCATGCGTCGCCGGACCGTGCATAACGAAATCCCAAGCATATTCCCTATTTGAACACCAGTAAAGCTATGTTCGATTAAATATTGTAACTGCTCCTTTGAAACTTCAAATTTCGGTCTACCTGGGATTGACCTTGAAACGATTTCCAATGGTTGCGGTACATAATTTTCCACATTTAAAATAGGGCCTTGCAAAACATCTACAAGCAGTCTGGACTGATGCAGTAAATCGGAATATTCTGGATTTTGTGCTGACAGGTTTGCTAGAATTTGATAAAAGCCCTCTGAACAGTCGCGAACATGATCAATAACATTGGCATCAGGCTCTGTTGCCATACATTCCGTAACATCAGTCAACAACAATTGTAAGCGAGTTGTAAGAGCAGCTGGTAGTGCATTTTCGTGATTTTTGACTAAATGTGCCGCCATATTGTATACAGAAAGCAGCACTGCAGCACGCGGGATCACACGCGTGTTATTCGCAATGCAGCATCGGATTGTTGTTGCCAAATGAAACGATTGTTGCCGAATTCGAACATGATGTCGTTGTCAAATGATGTACTGTACAGTTTAGTAATAAATTGTTGTCCAACGAGTTTTTGTTGTTGAATATTTTGATATTGACACGAAATGTTTTTCAGTTGCCATGAAATAGTCAGAACCAATAGCCAAATGATGTCAAATCATTGCCAAATTGTTTGACATGCATGCCCAAATGTTACAAGATCGTTGTCAAATGTGTCACTTAATTTTTGACATAAATCACCCGCCATAGTTAGCAACGTCTTGGCTGAAGGAGACTGTTTAACGCATGATATATTTCTTATTTTTATTTGAAAGATAAAGAATAAAATATTACACTCAGTTCGCACAAGCACACACAGATATTATTTGCATTGTGTAGCTTAGTAGCCTGGCCTTGGTTATTCTTGTTGGTTTTTGAACAAATTTTGTCTGAAATAATACCCCGCACACAACAACGCCGTCAAAAATTGTTCACGTGACCTGTGCACAACCAGTCATAATGGTCCCATATTTGGTAACAAAACTCAACAGAGACAAAATCTCGACAAGGGACCACAGATGTAGGCAATGTCTGTTACTTCATTTTGCTTTCAGGTCGTGACAGTTTGTGGCCAGACGTGCAAAGTACGTTATTTTGAAAATACGTTGCAGGACGAAATATTAGAGAGAAGGTTTGATCAACTTCGCGCCTTCCCGAAAACGACACCCCCAAGAATGAAGCAGAGACTTAAAATGGCATACAGAACTGCAAGGTAAGTTGTTTGTGCGAAACAAGGGTACTTGAAACAATCAAAACTTTTATACAGGCATAGAATTTCATTGCGGCACTCGCAGGGCAAAGAAATTGCCATGGTCATCGCCAGTCAAAACACAGGCGGCCCAATCTTGGGTAGAGTTGTATTTATAGTATACTATATAAAGATTGTATTATGGTGAAAATATGTGATGAAAATATATATTTTAAATAAAATTTACTTGCCTAACTTGTTTGTGTTCTCCTTTTATCCCTACTTTGTTGAGCTATGAATTCATCGAAAGTTTTTGCTTGATGCCTGTGGTCGACGCCTAATACTTAATAGGAGTTAAAGGCTAATTATTCGCAGCGCCGGATCCGTCGATACAAACATGCCAATACGAATATTCTCCCTCTTAAATTGCTTTATTCTCCAAGAAAATTCGCCAGCATGCAGAACAAACACCGATCTTTTCATATGTAACGATACTTTAACATCTCGGGCAATTTTTAAACCAATTTTTGAAATCAAAATCCCCACTCTGTTGAACTGACAACGACCGAAAATGGACACATCGGCAGCTTGGCCACCTGGCCTCCTCAACCGTTGAGATTTGCAGGGGGGTGCTGTGCCAATAAGCCTACAGCATGCAAATACCACAGATATTTTCGGTTACAGCCAGCCAATCACGACCGCACTTGCAATTGTTTACATTTTTAAAAACCTGATGTTCAAAAACACTATATATCAAGATGTTGTCGTCGCACCCCCCTGCAAATCTCAACAGTTGAGGAGGCCAGGTGGCCAAGCTGCCGATGTGTCCATTTTCGGTCGTTGTCAGTTCAACAGAGTGGGGATATTTATTTATATTGATCAAAAATTGGTTTAAACATTGCCCGATATGTTAAACTATCGTTATATATGAAAAGATCGGTGTTTGTTCTGCATGCTGGCGAATTTTTTTGGAGAATAAAGCAATTTAAGAGGGAGAATATTCGTATTGGCATGTATGTCTCGACGGATCCGGGGCTGCGAACAATTAGCCTTTAACTCCTATTAAGTGTTTGGCGTCGACCGCAGGCATCAAGCAAAAACTTTCGATGAATTCATAGCTCAACAAAGAAGGATAAAAGGAGAACAAAACAAACAAGTTAGGCAAGTAAATTTTGTTTAAAATATATATTTTCATCACATATTTTTACCATAATACAATCTTTATATAGTATACTATAAATACAACTCTACCCAAGATTGGGCCGCCTGTGGTCAAAATTCCTTCTGCACCGCTGACAAATGAGATCTTATCCAAATTTTTACTTCTGAATACTATGGTGCAAATGTAAATTAAAAAAGTAGAAATTGCTTTTCCTTCCTGAATATCAGACTTCCGGTAAGAAAATCTGCTGCCAGTGGCGTAGGAAGCGAAAAGAAAAATGATGAAACAATATTATATGAGGGGGGGGCGTAATATCTTCCGCCCCCCCAAAAAAAATTAAATAATTTTTATGAAAATGATGGAAACAGCTTAGTTCCCTGAAGAAGCTAACTAAAAGATGTAGATAAGACTCTGAAACGGCCGTTTCCGGCGATCTGAGGGCTTCAAATTTTAAAACATTTTCGCTCGGCGCCAACCATGGTGACGCCTCGTAAGCTTAACCCCCCCCCCCCCCCCCCCAATGTTGAATACCTGCCTACGTCCCTGTCTGCTGCCATCGAAAATCTGTCAAGCAAGGCGTCCTTGCAAGCAACGGAGAGAATGGGTGAAAATTTACACCCTTAAAGTTTTATTTCCTCTCGAAGTTTCATTCATTCCAATCCTGCCATATTTTTATGACATGACCACCCCAGCATAATTGATGAATCCAGTATTTTCATAACTTAACAAGCTGTTTCTTGTTTGATCAGATCACACTTGCCCAGCATGGAAGACTCAAAGGTAACTTTCTCTCTGAATGTCTTCATTCAAAAATGTATTCCCTCCTTTCTCTGTCACGGCACGTTTCAGTGCAATTCTAGTGGTCGGAAATCAATTATTTGCAAAATAAAAACACTCATTAAAGTGTATTATTTGATTATTTGATTTTAAATTTGAAACAATTAATTTAAAAAAGCACATTCGACACTGTTGATCATCAAATTCTACCGAGAAAATTGGAGCTCTATGGAGTTGACTTGGAAAATGTTTAGTGCATAATTTTTCTTTTCTGTACACCCAGAATAGCAGCTTTTGAAATTTACTATTCCGTCTGAAGATCCAATGATCCATCATTCCTTCATGTTTCTAAGCCTGTTCTAAGGCTAATTTTTCTGACAGGGTTTGAAGAATAAGGGAACTAATAAGTTGCATGTAGATTTTCCTGTAATTAGTTTGATTTTGTTCTAGTGTGGATTATTAATGAATTTTTCAAGGTCCTTGGCCTTGTTGTGATGCTAAAGTGGCATAATATAAGTAAATTGTTATAGATTGTGGCCGTATCTTTAAAAAGAGAACAGATGAACAGGCAGCCCCTAAAATCTACAATACATTTCACAAAATGAAGAGGCTAGCAAATCAATGAAAACACAAGTTGCAATGAAACACAATTTTGGCCCAATGGCTATGTGCACGGTGTTGGTTTACAAATGGATGACCCACTAAATTGCGCGCTTTTTACTTAAATTTTTAATTGTGCGCATTTATATGGCGCGTTTTTACGGTCAAAATTCAATAGTTACAAGTCGAGCGTCAATGGTTTAAATCGATCAACACTTGTTCGAAACGAACAGACCGATATACAAATCAAATCAAATCGAATCGATCAAGGCATAGTAAAATCGAGCATACGTTACTCGAACGATCGTCAAACTTGCAGCGAGCAGTGTTTCCACCTTTTTGAAACGTAACTTCCATTGCCGCTTTCCAAATGAAATTTTCGTCTAAACATTTTCTTGAATTTCGAATATACTTCCTTTTTTCCTTTCGTCAACCTTACGTCTAAATTTCCTTCAAAATGGTAAGGATCGAGCCCGCATATATTGACAGTGGATTTCACAATTCTGACACGTGCGCGCGCATACAAAGTACAAAGTTATTCTATGTTCTAACAAACATAATCTTGATTGATATTGTTGAGCCTCTAAACCTTTTGTGTTTTCGTTTCGCGTTGGCTCTTTTGCTGTTGAAATAAGTCCAAAATTTCACGTGAATTTCTATAAAAACGGGTCTTCGAAGATCGCCTCTGGTTCGCGGAATGACATGGCCGTATTTATGGTATATTAATTTCGACGTTTGCAGCGAAAGCCCTTTGTGAGTCAGACCGTTTCCAGGAGGACCAGACAAAAAAGGCATTTGTTCGAAACAGTGCCATTGGGCAAGAACAGCCAACGCCAAACGGCAACAGCATTGAGTTTATCAATGATATGTAATTTATTAAATAAATAAAGACTTTATTTAAACTGTTAAAAATCCCATCATGCAAAGCTGCTGGTATAAACGGGAGAACAGTGTTTACAATTATCAACGTTGCACTTATTTTATATACAATATAAACATTCATATTCTTACACACCACAAAGATGAGACTTATCATCAAGTTCCATGTAACACCTACATATTAAAGGGGCATGCACCCAACCCAATTTTATTATTTTGCTTTGTCTCACCCCTGACAAGGAAATGAACATTTATAGGAGCCTTCCCTTGACGAGTAATTAAGCGTAAAATAACAAAGAAGAGAGCACCAGAGCGCATCGTGGCTCAATGGTTAACATACTAGATATTAGATTTGGGGGGCTACTGAAATACAACATAATCCACATAAAGACATTGTAACTTAAAATTCCAAGCAATGGTCTATATGCACCAGCCGATGTAACCCTCCCCCTCCCCGCCTACCTCAACCCGGGAAAGGCGGAGACTTGGACTTTGCAGCTTTACCGAATGAGCCGCCATCTCACCCCAGGGACAATAATTGTGTTCCAATGTCACCGCATGTGCCTGGTTATATTATCTAGCACCCGGCAATAACAAATGTGACTTGCTCAGTTTCTCCGACCTGTCTGGCGAGGCAATGAAAGCAAACACATTGCCTACCCAACAGGGAAAAGCAAACCGGGGATCATTTCATTGTCCCTCTATTCCCCGCCCTTTCTTGGGTTGGGGAAAACTTGTACTTACATTTCGACCACAGCGCATTATAAAGTAATTTGTATTAAAAGTCAAAATATAACCGTCTATCTTTTGCGTTGACATATGAACATTTTGGGTGTTCAAGATCTCTTTAAATTTGTTCGTACTATTTTATACTTTTCATCAAGATAATTATATTTGTTATTATTATTATTATTATTAATTCATCTTTTTACAGGTTAACTTGTTCAGCTATTACAATAAATGCTGTTATTCTACAAGGACCTGTACCTACATGTACTAAGAATAATAAACTATTTGCTATAAAAGTTAGAAAAGTTAAAAGTTAAAAATTATTACTAGATAGTCCAAGATTAAAATAGATAAAAGGTAAAATATTGGTTAAAATAGTGCATGTACTCTAAATATCTAACATTATTAAGACATCAGATTTCTTTTAAATGTAACAATGGACTTTTCGGTTTTCATTTCTCGCGGTAGTTCTTTGAAAAGTTTACATCCTTGGAACCGAAAAGTCTTTCTTCCTGCTTCGGTTTTTATCCGCGGGATTATAAGGGAGCATCTATCTCCCCGAGTGTTCTTTCCATGATTGATGAATTTGAAGAAGTCATGGAACACAGGGGGAGAGACACATTGAATCGCCTTATGAACATCCAGGAGAGTCTGTTGATTGATTATTTCGGAGATCGATTTCCATTCAACTTCGCTCTGTTTTGATAGCACAATTTTTTTTCCTCTATCCTGGATTGATTGAAGTTTTTCGTTCAAATACACTGGCAGACCAAGATACACTGTCGGACAATATGTAATAAGTGGTTGTATCATATTTAGATAAACTCGTTCAGCTGCGTATGTAGTTAAGTTATGCCTTACTCGTTTGTGTAGCTTTACTCTGGCAGACGTTTTGTTGTAAACAGAACGAATCTGTTCAAGCCTGTTACGGCTTTGGGAACCAACATCGTGCACATAGCCCAATAGGGTGTTCCGTCTTCCATATCTCAGCATCATTTTACCAACTAGAAATACACTCATGCAGAATCCCCTCGCCTATTCGATCTCAGGAATTATACTTCCCAAAATTTATTGTAACATGAAGTATTCGGTCAATCATTGTAACCATAGCAAGTTTAGCAACACACAATTTTTTTACTTTTGGTACAAAATGATAAAAGAGTAATATAAATATTTGTACTTTTAACCATAAAATTATGAATTGCCCCACTATATAAAGTAGATATGTTATTACGTACGCTTTTAGCTTTGGTTGTTGTAAAATTTAACCTTAGACATTTCACAAAAACGTCAAAAAATATTCAGAACACTTCAACTGTTTTTTGACAGTGTATTTTTTTAAATTTATCTTTAAAATGAAGTTTTTGACATGCGCTGTTTCTTCAAAATCAAATTTAAACTTGCTAAAATACCTTTTAGGTTTAATCGGTATTATTATAACCTCACAGAGTGACATACGCTTTTGCAAATCCACAAACTAAAATATGAAAAATAGACACTTTTAACCGTTTAAAACACTTCAAAAGTTCCTCTTTTCAGCCATTCGACTCCTTCTCGTTTATCTTGTTTTGAAGACTCTGTTTATCGGTATGTTTTTCCAATAGCCCGAGTATTAAAAATCATTTTTGATGAATAACAAAATCTTTATTCGTAAATCTTTTAAATCCGTATGTTTCTCTCGATCTGAATTCGCGCATGCGTATAACGTACAACAACCTGAACCGTCCATGGCATCGCGGCGGACGACTTTGGATTCCACTGTGTTTTCACATACCCGGGTGTAAATATCCGAGCGGAATTATTTTTCAGTTTGGATCATTGTAACACAAAAATGTAAAATTTTCAGCTGAACAGTGAATGTAAAGTTTTCTTTAACATTCAAATGCTCATTATTATTCACAAGGCAAAATAGCCAACAGACTTTCTGTTTTCATTCACGTGCAGGCGTGTTACACCTGATAAAATCATACAATTTGAAAGCCAGGGGAGGGATTTTGAATTCTGTCTCAGGGGAAATGCGGGGTTATTCATTGAAACAATGAAGATGCTAATTAACATGACATGTTAAACAACGAATACTAATGAACGTAGCATATTACCTAAAATTGCGTGCTACTTACAAATGCAAAACTTCCTCGGCCCCTCTTGCCTTCCGAAACACAAGTTTTCTCTCGGAGGAAGCCACCCTGCTTCTCCTTATTAAATCTACGTTTTAAAAAGAACTGCACTGAAATCTACCAACACATGCCAACTCTTAACACAAAACAACTTTTCTTCTTGCATATTTAATGTTGTAATTTGAATGTTGAACATTCTAACAGGTAAAACATTAATATATATTGTTCAGCGGTAATTGATAAAACTAGAAAAGTGAGGCGATTAGTGCGAATGGTCGACGAATAGTACGATTAGTCCGCGAATAGTCGACGAATAGTGCGAATAGTCCGCGAATAGTCGACGAATTGTACGAATAGTCCGCGAATGGTCAACGAATAGTACGAATAGTCGACGAATAACACGAGACTTTGCAAGGCTTTGCACCAGTGCAGTAGAACTAAATTTACCGGAGGGGGGAGCTCCATTGACGAACATGAAATCGTGAAAACATTCGTGATTAACAGTTCCCTTACCCTTAATGTTGATTATTACGATATTACCTTTAATATTGATTTTCGAAAGTAGAAGGGGGACTCAGTCCCCATAGCTTGAAGAAGGGGGTCTTCGCCCCGCAGCGCCCCCCTCTTCTACAGCACTGCTTTGCATGTCTTAAGAATTGAATTACTTGCAAGTGTAATCAAGAGGATTTTTTTAACAACTGGCCAAAAATTACAAAAATTTATCATAAATTCCCAATAAATCAAATTTCTAATTCTTAATTTTAGTCATGAAAGTATCAGCGGGATCCGAGCTGAAGGAAAACACGTCTTCCGTCTTCACTAATTTGTTTTGAACGAGTCATCTTCTCCATCAAACCCGTAGTAGAAATATTTAACAAGCGAACCGCGCGTCATCTTTCCGAATTTGGCCAAAGTGACTTTGTATAATTTCCATCATATTTAAAAAAAGTTTGGATAGACGTATTGGATAAAATGTCTATTTTCTCTCAGAAATTGCCAATTACAACTTACGAGACATTTCACCATTTGCGTACACTCAGTCAAATGTGTTCCTGAACTTCCTCGAGCCGACATGGCTTTGAGGTCCACTTGGTTGACAAACAAATGAATCTCAATCAACCCCAACCAAATTCTAATTTCATGAAGAAAAGCTTTATGTATGATGGGACATGTCTTTGGAACTCGATCCCATCAGAAGTTAAAGATGGTAAAACTCTTTCTTGCTTTCAAAATAAAATTGCTACTTGCATTGATCTGAACATTGAGTCAGTGAAAAACTACAACAGAGTGATAACAATCCACGTGCGTCCCACGCTGGAGGTATCAAATGCGGAAAAATAATGTTTCCGTCACAGTTTATGAATTTTACCGTTTCAAATTTAAAATTCGCAACCTATGTGATGCTTAGAATTGTTTAAAGCATGACTGGAATTGAACCATGTAATTGGCGTGGAAGCAGTGCTTGTTTGGAATAAATTTCACTGAAATGAAATGATAATTGATTGCTATGGTAACAATGACGTTTCAAAATGGCGTCAAATTACCGTTCAACCTAATTTAATTCGAAAACGAAGCCGGTGAACTTTTCTCTTCAGCTATAATCAATCAATATGCAGAATTTTAAAAAAAATTCTGTCTTGCCAAATTTTTTACAAATAAAAGATTAGGTTTTACGCATATTGATTGCTTATAGCTGCATGTAGAAAAATGTTTATGAAAAAAAATTTGGGGGTCACCGGCTTCGTTTTCGAATTAAATTAGGTTGAACGGTAATTTGACGCCATTTTGAAACGTCATTGTTGCCATAGTACCTGCCAGCACATTTTTTGTAGTTGCAGTACATAATCACAGAATACTACACAGAAGGTCATCTCTAGATTGTTTTTGCGTAAGCGCTATTCGTCACTCAGCAAGTGCCCTAAACAGAAGTAGTCACCCCCCCTGGACACATAGCCATTTTGAATGTTTCCAGTGGGTGACTACTTCTGTTTAGGGCACTTGCTGAGTGACGAATCATGACGAATAGCGCTTGCGCAAAAGCAATAAGAGATGACCTTCTGTGTAGTATTCTGTGACATGATACCAAAACTTTATTTCTATTGGATGGAGTTGCTGTAAAACTGGCGATAAACAAGTAAAGTCTTTCAGCATCACTCATCCGACATGGAAAATGCTTTTTAAACAAGTGAAGTCTTTCAGCATCACTCATCCGACATGGAAAATGCTTTTTAAACTCTTTGTTCAGGTTGAACGTCTTATCAAGATCTTGGAAGATCTTACCCCTTTAACCTTCAGAAATGTCAACCAAGATCTTGGCAAGATTTTTTTTTCTTGTAAAAAGAAGAAACATATTTCTGACAAGATCTTGCCATGATCTTTCCATACAAATCGGTTATAATGGCCTTTAATTTGGTCAACTAAGTGAGAAACGATTTTCCCCAGTCATTTGCTAATTAACCAATAATGTCTCTTGTTAGCCCCACTTTATTATTTTTGATAAATTATTACGGCTTTGACACTGGTCCTCCACTTGTACACACTTTAGAACTTATCTATTTAGTTAACTACACAGCCAGAAACGCCAGAGTTGCGGGTTTTACCGGCTTGATGCAACTTGTAAACAAGTTGTAGAAAGCCTGATGATTGCTTGTTTTTTGCGTGTTTTAAATTTTGCCAAAATGTTTCCAACTTTTTTAGAATCTTGCTGCATCAGTCGATGACTCGTCACAGCCATCGGATTTCATTGTTGATGATTTCAAGGCATTGTCATTGTGAGTGTGCAAATAAGCTGACAATTATTCAATTTAAACATGGAATATTCACGAGTTAGTGGCGAATGGGTGATGGGAATCAAACCACTTCCTTAATTTTTTGTAACTCTTTTGCAGAAGTCGACAGGAACGTAGGTCAAACGTTGTTGCCGGGGCAAGCGTTTTTTGTTTTGTTTTGAAAAATTGAAAAGGATTTTGTTCCCAATTTTAGGAAGGAAACAGAGGAAGAAAAGAGTGTTGATGAAAATAATGAGGACGAGTTAGATGATGATGAGAAGAATGAGGACGAAAAAGATGATGAAAACAATGAGGACGAGTTAGATGATGAGAAGGATGCGGACGAATTAGATGATGAAAAGAATGAGGACGAATTGAATGAACATAATCAGGACGAGTTAAATGATGAGAAGAATGAGAACGGATTAGATGATGAAGAAAAGAGTGATGACGAATTTGATGAATACAAGGAAATGGCAGAAGAGCTGATGAAGCTCCTAGCTGACGCTTTTTGCTGCTCTGGGCAACTTCGCGGTGAACACCAAGAGGGCCAAAGCGGTAAATTTAAACAAAAAAAATTGCATCAACTCTCGTGGAGGGGTCTTATAAAAAAGATTTACAAAACAAATACAATGACGTGCAAGTGTGACGGAAAGCCGAAGCCTTCAGCTGGGAGCATGATCCAACACATATCCAGGAAGCATCCCGACCACACGGCTTTAATTACGATGCTTGTTGTGTCAGTGTCCGGTTAACCGGGCTAGCTTGTTTGATTAAGATCGCATTGTGGCTTTAAAACTCGCGTAAACTGAATTTATAACAAGAATTAGGTTTGTTAAGAAGTGCACGAGCTCAAGAGCTGATTCAAATCGCTTTTTAGAGTCGAGGAAAGACTCGTGACACGAGTCAGCTCGGTTCATGTAATTAGCCCCTTTGTCCACGTAAAACACAGTTGTCCATGGACATGCGATCAGCTCAATTTTCCACAATCAGCATAAATTGCATTGTTTCAGAAAGGAAATGGTCAAGCATCATTTTGTGGTGGCCAGCTAGAATTTTCTTTCTAGATAATCGAAATGGACAATGTTCATTATAAATCAATCCTCATCTCAAAAGGATTGCACAAGTTTCATAAAAATCCTATCAAAAAGCCATGGGACATGCGACTCGCTGTTCTTTTTGAATTCGTGTGAAGTAATTTTCGTGGCTGAAAATTTACTTTTTGAATTCGTGTGAGGTAATTTTCGTGGCTGTGCGGGGGGTTGTGATAAGGTTAATTTGGAATCTGGTTTCGCACTTCACTTGGTAGATATTAGAAGCTGGAAAGGTTGGAGGGGCCCATTCACACAAGTAACCGGGAAATCAGAATTTTTGTCATAAACACATAAATTTTTTTAAAACGATTATTTGCTGTTTCCTTTTAAATTGGTTAGGATGGACATTTTAAGCAACCAATGGGGCTATAAACACTGCTTGAACGAAACGCAAAGAAATACCCAAAAGAGTGGAGTTCGAGCAGTGTTTCCAAAGGATTGTCTAAATCAGATTTATAATCAACTCTTGTGCAGCCATATTTTGACTATTGCTCTCTGGCATGGCAAACTAGAGTTGCAATTGAAACTTCAAAAGCTTCAAAATAGGGCAGCAAGAGTTACAACTGGAGATAATTGAGAGACTCCTTCAAAAGATGTTCTGAGCAAACTGAATTGGCAACCACTAAATCAGACAAGATTGGTTAATACGCTCTTGTTTATGCGCAAAATACTAACAAATTAAGTTCCCACATCAATATCAGACCAATTTCACATTTCAGCAAACGTTGTAGAAATTATACCCCCAATCCACTCCGAAAAACAGTCATTGGATAGTTTTACCCGTTGAAGTCTGTTTGATAGAAAGTCTAAGATCCACTTCTTTACGAAAGATGGAACAGATATTTGGATTAGCTTTCTAGCCAAAATGAGGTGGTTAACGAGATCAAAAGCTTTACGGTAATCAAATGGTACAGTTCTGACAACATTTCCAGTCCCATCAGTCGCCTCGGACCACTTGTGCACCATCGAGATTAGCGTTCTAGAAAGGTGCTGATTCTTTCGGCACAATAAAATTGACCCCAGTAGAGATAATGTCTGAGAGTAAAATGGCCATGGGCAAATTCGAGTTGGTTATCGGATCCATTGAATTCGGTTGACTTGCCCGAACCTGGGTATTTTAGTGAATTAGAAAATTTAATCTCTGCCAGGTATATTAGTTATTTCATGGATAATTAGCAGTTGACCTGGGATGGTGCATGGTCATTTTCTTGTAAAATATTATACTAGTTAGACAAATTTTTCCTTCCAATAACTACCCCTAAAAGCAACCTTCTAAACACTATAAGCACTTCAGAAAGGCTGTCGCTTCTGTTTTTTGGAAGTTAGAGCTATGTCGGCACTGCCGTTTCAGGGCGGGGTCATTTTCAGGACTTTCGTCCCGGATTCAGGTTTTGGCACATATGCCATGTTGACCGCCATGGTCGTTTTACCCTAAAACAGTTGAGATTGCCCGTGGTAAATGAAACGCATACAAACTCCTATACAGGTCCTAGACTAATAGGAATTTTAAGGATTTTTGCAAGGATAAACGATGGAAATGTGTTTCAAACTGTGGAAGCACTGTAATCATGGCAACACGATCAGTAAGAAAATTTATTTCACAGTTGTCGTACAAATTACACTACAAAACCGGCAAAGTAGTTAAAATATTAATGGTTTTAACAATAGAATACTGAAATATATCATGTAGGTATGTTATTATACATTCTAGTATTTTATTTTAAAATAAAATTGAAAAATTCAAACGTCCGTTCAATATAAAACGTTTCGTAAAGTTCATAAAACAAAACTGTATTTTACCTATAAATTCCTTTTTGAAATGAAATCTTGCGGTTGAAAGTATACAATGCTCTGGTAAAAATGTTTCCGCTTTCCTTTTAATTTATAGCTTTTTGTAACATAAAATATAGGATACTTAAACTCTGACTATTTATATAAAGCAACAGTTTTTAAAACAACAATGATAATATGCCATGAACAAATACATCAACAATTATAACAAATTCGCCTTATATTTTACTTTTTTCGCTCATATATCTCTTCTTATCCTTTTATATAAAGCAAAAGCGATAAAATTCACCTCATTCGGCTCGGGGATAACAGCATAAAGGCTAATCACTGGCGGCACGACCGCGTCCCTTCAAAGTCAAATATCTCCGCTCAAACTTGTCGTACGGCAAAACAAATTCGATCACATCTGTCACGAAGATTTCTCTTTCTAAAAAATATGGTTTGATCATAGCTTGGGCAAATTTAGCGACGAACGGAGCCATGAAAATCTCATCAAATTTGGATATTTTCAAAATACTTAGAGCTGCTCGGGCATGATCGTGGACGTGACGTAATCAATACATGTTGACAATCTGTGCAGTTGACACCTTTTTTCGACCGTGCGGATTCTCATGAACTCATAGACATGGAGCACTCTCCTCCGCAGAGCCTTTATACGTAAAAAATAAAGGGGCGCTAAGTATGACGGGGATCCCCTTCGCCTCCCACCCCATGTCCTCTACTGTCCCTACTTTACCATTATTACCCTCCACCACGAAAAATGCCATTATTACTTCCGCTACGAAAACTATATATTTCCTTTGATTTTATTAAAAAAAAATTTTAACTGAAAAAAACAAAGAAGCCTCTGCGGAGGAGAGTGGACATGGAGCATCCAATATATTCAGGTGCTGTAGTGTCCTTAGCCAATCAATTAAAAAATAGGCACGCGGTGCGTACATGTTGCAAGCCATTCGACTTAGGCCGCGTTTACACCATGACGCTACGGCTAACACTCCGTTAAAAATTTACTACGTTTCTAGTATTGAGAATATCTTGTGTAAATTAAAATGCCCTTTCAAATGGTTTGTAACGCGCAAGTCGTGCAAGCCTTGAAATGAACGAAAATCCCACTCAAATTGGACTGTCTTATGCGTGTCAGTATACTAAGTCAATTATATGCGTTGCGATGGACTTCCTGTTAATTTGTACATTTTGCGAACATACAATTTTTTAAATTCCATATATTGTATAAAATTACATGCTCTTTCATTTGGTTACTTATACGTAAGTGGTGCAAGCCGGCAAACGAACGAAAATCCCACTCAAATTGGACAATACTACGCGCGTCTAAAATTAAGCCAATTATATGAGACAAAATTATGCTATGCAGGTTTATATGCGAGACAGGTTTTTGTTTATTCGCAGGCTTGCATCACTTACGCGTAAGTAACCAATTGAAAGAACATATAATTTTACACACTGTAAGAATGTTTAAGAAAATTGTACAGAATAGCGGGCGAGATATTGACATAGTTGAACCGGGAATTCATAGTTGAACCTGCAACGCATATAATTGGCTTAATACTGACGCGCGGAAGACAGTCCAATTTGAGTGGGATTTTCGTTAATTTTAAGTCTTGCAACACTTATGTGTAAGTAATCATTTGAAAGAGCACATAATTTTATACAATATACCAAATTTTAAGAAAATCCTATGGTATAGTGGTCGCAAAATTTACAGATTAACAGAGTCCCTCGCAAGGCATATCATTGGCTTTTTACTGACACGTGTTAGACAGTCCAATTTGAGTGGGATTTTCGTTCATTTTCAGACTTGAACCACTTTCATGTAACTAACCAAATGAAAGAGCAGATAATTTTATGCAGTATATGAAAGTTTGAAAAAATTATACAGAATAGAGGGCAAGTTATGGATGGTTTAACAGGCAATTTTTGACAGCGCACATATTATTGACTTGGTGTATGTCAAGTTTAATCACGATAAGTTTGCGCTTGATTCTACCGCGTGACATTTGTCTACGTCTACGGTCATCTTTTCCATCAGTCATAACGGGCACGGTAAATCTCCACGTACATTTCACAAAGGTTTTCGCCTGCCACATTGTCCATTTTGAGACTATCTAGTGTTTTTAAGATATCTGTGGTCCGCTGTAATTGATTTCAACTTTTGACTTATATGAAGCATACTTAGATTTCCAAAAGTTACAGTACAAAAATGCACATACTGTAAGTGGCTCTCTCGAGGGTTTTGATAATGTGATTAGTAAAAACAATCAGAAGTAACATCACGCTTTATGTGTTTCTATCTATTTTAATACGGATTAAGAGCAACGCTTTTTTATAACAATACCACAAAACATTTGAATTCAATAATTGAAAAAAATCAAACATCGCAAACAATAAGTACACACCACTTCTTCTTTATTTGACTTTTGTCTCACTCCTACGCCTGATAAATTAATTACATCCAGAGTGGCACCGATTGCTAAAAGCGATCACTCTTTGATCTTAATAGTCCGCAAAATTAATATTCATCCCAAACAAATTCGCAATTTGAAAATCGAAATTCGAAATTTTAAACATTTCATTGCTGAAAACTTTCTAAGTGATTTACGAAATCAGGAGTGGGATCTGTTCGATAGTGATGTGGGAAACATGGAAAACACTTTTTCAAAGAGAATTTCTTTATTTTCAATGTCACATTGGAATATATTTTGCCCACATCTCGCTCTTGAATCAAGCCTTCAACATAATGGATGGTTGATGTAAACGTAATGAAATTGTTCTGATGAGTTTAAAAAAAAATTAAGCTGTTGATGCCTTTCTTGTTTTCGTTCTAAAATTTTGCAACAAAAATAAGTTTAATTGCTATTGCCATAACTTTGATTTAAAAAAAATTCCTCGGAGCCGAATTTTTTTTATTGCAAAAAAACGTTTTTTTGAGATTTAAAAAAATTCGGCTCCGATGAATTTTTTTAAAATCGCATATTTCAATACTTTGTACTTCAGGTGCTCGTGTGCAAAAAATAAAAAAAATTTACCGAAGGAAAATCAAAAAAAATAAGAAAGAAGATAAAAATACGACAATCTCTAAATCGCGTTGTTACCATGGCAACGGAAATTTTTAGAAATATTTTTTGTTCTTCGTAATCCGCAATATTGTGGCAATCTGATTGCCAAGTCTCGTGACCATGCCTTGCAAAATGAGCAAATAATCAGTGGCGCAGGCAAGGGGGGGCGATGGGGGGGCGGCCGCCCCCCCCAATATTTTACAGAATGGGTTTCTAAATTCGTCCAAATCTGGTGACAAAGGGGGGGGGGTGACGGGGTGTATAGAGAATGAACTGTGCTGCGTAAGTTTCTCTCCAAGTGCCTCCAAAACGCAGGAAATGCCATTTTAGACACCCAAAATTCAAAATTTTCCCGGACCCCCCGAGAATGTGTTTGCCCCCCCAAAAATAAATCCTGGCGGCGCCACTGCAAATAATGGACCTTAGAGCACATTTGCGTGCTACAGAATTAAAACTGTAGAGAGCCTCCTTAATAAATATTTATTTCTGTGCCGACATGCTGATACCAGTTCGTTTCTTGTGAGAACTGATAAAAACATAGTAAAACTTTTCTATAGCGAGATTAAACCTTTGTTGACACAGCATGCCAAGGTAAACATCAGTAAGCCTCTGTGTTCAATCACGTCAATGAGCCCTGCGCGCATAAATTTAGGTTAAATTGTAGGGGGTTCCCTGGGGGTTCTGTAGGGGTTCTGTAGGGGTTCTCTTGGGGGTTCTGTAGGGGTTCTCTCGGGGTTCTCACATATTTAGCAAGTCCCGTAGAAGTGCTCATTTACGGGACCTTTTTGCGGGACATATTTAGCAAGTCCCGTAGAAGTACTCCTTTACGGGACCTTATTGCGGGACATATTTAGCGGGTCCCGACGTCCCTTGCGTCCCGTTTGAACGATTTGCTAGCCATCGTTTTGCGGACATTATTTCAGGAACGCAGGGAAATTTTTCAAGTGGAGGTTCTCGTCGAAACCGTACTGATTTTTAGAGTAAAATATCGCTACCGGTACACCGTTTTGGTTGACTGCATGTATAAATTAACACAACACGGATTAACATCTTAAACAAATTTATTCCTAAAGTATAACAATTTTACAGAAATAAACAGTGATTAAGTATAGTGTCCAGCTTAAACGTTTGACTTTGTAAACATTTTCTATGTTAGCAAAAGTTGACGTTTCTGTCCCTTACGTGCTATGGGCTTAACAGAAATGTGTAAGACATGGTTTATTGAGATCACAGCCGAACAGGGCTGCTCTAAATATCTGCTGGCTTAAACCGTTTCAGGAAAAAAGTAAGTGATCCATATCAAACAATTTGACTGCGGCAATTGCTTTATTTTAACACATTTATTATTAATGATAATGTAATTCATTTTTCAAATGATAATGTACGCCAGTATCATCACCATCATCACCATCATCACCATCATCACCATCATCACCATCATCATCATCACCACCATCATCATCATCGCCATCATCATCATCGCTGTCATGGAAATGCTGTCTGTCTTCTAACATATGCTGCAAGAGAAATTTCCGCTTTTCAATAGCACCCAAAGCTTCGTCAGGATCGAAAGAGTCGTCTTCGACGAATCTTTTTCTAGTTTCCATAATCTTTAAATGCATTGGATTCTTTTTCATTTGCGACATCCATTGCAGGCGATCCGAATACACATTTCCCAATTCCTTTTGAAGTTTTGGTAGAATTTCTGAAAAGGCCTGTTTCTTTGCATCAATTTTACAAGATCCGTCATTTTGAATACGTTGTACAAGTTCATCGTGCTTTGTGCGAAGTTTCGACGCTGCTTCGTGTATCCATACACCCCAGGGGTCAGTCTCTTCGTTGTCATCAGAGTCGTTCATCTCTTCGGAACTTTCGCCGTCCTCCTCGTTTGATGAACTGAAATTATCTTCATTGGACACTGTTGACACTTCATCATCTGACTCTTATCGCATTATTTTTTGACTGAGCATTTCTTCACAGTCAGACTCCTTTTCGTCACTACGTAACATGGCTTGAGAAAGATAATGTTGTCTTTCATCACAGGAGAGTTGCATACCGGGTACTGAGTGGCATACCGCATACTGAGTTTTACTTCTAAATGCACAGACGCTGGGTACGAGGTTGCTCCTTAAAAACAGTCCCGCAATGAAGTCCCTTGTGTTCCGTAAGAGCAGATGTTTAGAGCAGCCCTGTTCGGCTGTGAGCTCAATAAACCATGTCTTACACATGTCTGTTAAGCCCACAGCACGTAAGGGACAGAAACGTAAACTTTTGCTAACAGAGGAAATGTTTACAAAGTGAAACGTTCTAAGCTGGACAGTATACTTAATCACTGTTTATTTCTGTAAAATTGTTATACTTAAAGGAATAAATTTGTAAACATGATACCGGTGATAAAGACCGGTGATACATAAAAAAGACCGGAGATACGTAGAAACAGACTGGTGATGCCGGTGATACATACAAACATGATACCGCTGAAAAAAACCGGTGATACATAAAAAAGGCCGGAGATACGTCGAAACACACTGGTGATGCCGGTGATACATACAAACATGATACCGGTGATAAAGACCGGTGATACATAAAAAAGACCGGAGATACGTAGAAACAGACTGGTGATGCCGGTGATACATACAAACATCATGATACCGGTGAAAAAGACCGGTGATACATCAAAAAGGCCGGAGATACGTAGAAACAGACTGGTGATGCCGGTGATACATACAAACATGATACCGGTGATAAAGTCCGCTGATACATAAAAAAGGCCGGAGATACGTAGAAACAGACTGGTGATGCCGGTGATACATACAAACATGATACCGGCGATAAAGACCGGTGATACATAAAAAAGGCCGGAGATACGTAGAAACAGACTGGTGATGCCGGTGATACATACAAACATGATAACGGCGAAAAAGACCGGTGATACGTAAAAAAGGCCGGAGATACGTAGAAACAGACTGGTGATGCCGGTGATACATACAAACATGATACCGGTGATAAAGACCGGTGATACATAAAAAATACCGGAGATAAGTAGAAACAGACAGGTGATGCCGGCGATACATACAAACATGATACCGGTGATAAAGACCGGTGACATATAAAAAAGGCCGGAGATACGTAGAAACAGACTGGTGATGCCGGTGATACATACAAACATGATGCCGGTGATAAAGATCGGTGATACATAAAAAAGACCGGAGATACGTAGAAACAGACTGGTGATGCCGGTGATACATATAAACATGATACCAGTGAAAAAGACCGGTGATACATAAAAAAGGCCGGAGATACGTAGAACCAGACTGGTGATGCCGGTGATACATACAAACATGACACCGGTGAAAAAGACCGGTGATACATAAAAAAGACATTAATGCGTAGAAACAGACTGTTGATGCCGGAGATAAATACAAACATGATACCGGTGATACGTAAAAAAGACCGGAGATACGTAGTAGAAACAGACTGGTGATGCCGGTGATACATACAAACATGATACCTGTGAAAAAGACCGGTGATACATAAAAAAGGCCGGAGATACGTAGAAACAGACTGGTGATGCCGGTGATACATACAAACATGATACCGGTAATAAAGACCGGTGATACATAAAAAAGACCGGAGATACGTAGAAACAGACTGGTGATGCCGGTGATACATACAAACATGATACCGGCGAAAAAGACCGGTGATACATAAAAAAGGCCGGAGATACGTAGAAACAGACTGGTGATGCCGGTGATACATACAAACATGATACCGGCGAAAAATACCGGTGATACATAAAAAGGGCGGAGATACGTAGAAACAGACTGGTGATGCCGGTGATACATACAAACATGATACCGGTTATAAAGACCGGTGATACATAAAAAATACCCGAGATACGTAGAAACAGACTGGTGATGCCGGTGATACATACAAACATGATACCGGTGAAAAAGACCGGTGATACATAAAAAAGAACTATGATGCTTAGAAACAGACTGGTGACGCCGGTGATACATACAAACATGATACCGGTAATAAAGACCGGTGATACATAAAAAAGACCGGAGATACGTAGAAACAGACTGGTGATGCCGGTGATACATACAAACATGATACCAGTGAAAAAGACCGGTGATACATAAAAAAGGCCGGAGATACGTAGAACCAGACTGGTGATGCCGGTGATACATACAAACATGATACCGGTGATAAAGACCGGTGATACATAAAAAAGACCGGAGATACGTAGAAACAGACTGGTGATGCCGGTGATACATACAAACATGACACCGGTGAAAAAGACCGGTGATACATAAAAAAGACATTAATGCGTAGAAACAGACTGGTGATGCCGGAGATAAATACAAACATGATACCGGTGATACATAAAAAAGACCGGAGATACGTAGTAGAAACAGACTGGTGATGCCGGTGATACATACAAACATGATACCGGTAATAAATACCGGTGATACATAAAAAAGACCGGAGATACGTAGAAGCAGACTGGTGATGCCGGTGATACATACAAACATGATACCAGTGAAAAAGACCGGTGATACATAAAAAAGGCAGGAGATACGTAGAAACAGGCTGGTGATGCCGGTGATACATACAAACATGATACCGGCGATAAAGACCGGTGATACATAAAAAAGGCCGGAGATACGTAGAAACAGACTGGTGATGCCGGTGATACATACAAACATGATACCGGTTATAAAGACCGGTGATACATAAAAAAGACCCGAGATACGTAGAAACAGACTGGTGATGCCGGTGATACATACAAACATGATACCGGTGAAAAAGACGGGTGATACATAAAAAAGGCCGGAGATACGTCGAAACAGACTGGTGATGCCGGTGATACATACAAACATGATACCGGTGATAAAGACCGGTGATACATAAAAAGACCGGAGATACGTAGAAACAGACTGGTGATGCCGGTGATACATACAAACATGATACCGGTGATAAAGACCGGTGATACATAAAAAATACCGGAGATAAGTAGAAACAGACAGGTGATGCCGGCGATACATACAAACATGATACCGGTGATAAAGACCGGTGACATATAAAAAAGGCCGGAGATACGTAGAAACAGACTGGTGATGCCGGTGATACATACAAACATGATGCCGGTGATAAAGACCGGTGATACATAAAAAAGACCGGAGATACGTAGAAACAGACTGGTGATGCCGGTGATACATATAAACATGATACCAGTGAAAAAGACCGGTGATACATAAAAAAGGCGGGAGATACGTAGAAACAGACTGGTGATGCCGGTGATACATACAAACATGATACCGGTGATAAAGACCGGTGACACATAAAAAAGACCGGAGATACGTAGAAACAGACTGGTGATGCCGGTGATACATACAAACATGATACCGGCGAAAAATACCGGTGATACATAAAAAGGGCGGAGATACGTAGAAACAGACTGGTGATGCCGGTGATACATACAAACATGATACAGGTGAAAAAGACCGGTGATACATAAAAAAGAACTATGATGCGTAGAAACAGACTGGTGACGCCGGTGATACATACAAACATGATACCGGTAATAAAGACCGGTGATACATAAAAAAGACCGGAGATACGTAGAAACAGACTGGTGATGCCGGTGATACATACAAACATGATACCAGTGAAAAAGACCGGTGATACATAAAAAAGGCCGGAGATACGTAGAACCAGACTGGTGATGCCGGTGATACATACAAACATGACACCGGTGAAAAAGACCGGTGATACATAAAAAAGACATTAATGCGTAGAAACAGACTGGTGATGCCGGAGATAAATACAAACATGATACCGGTGATACATAAAAAAGACCGGAGATACGTAGTAGAAACAGACTGGTGATGCCGGTGATACATACAAACATGATACCTGTGAAAAAGACCGGTGATACATAAAAAAGACATTAATGCGTAGAAACAGACTGGTGATGCCGGAGATAAATACAAACATGATACCGGTGATACATAAAAAAGACCGGAGATACGAAGTAGAAACAGACTGGTGATGCCGGTGATATATACAAACATGATACCGGTAATAAAGACCGGTGATACATAAAAAAGACCGGAGATACGTAGAAGCAGACTGGTGATGCCGGTGATACATACAAACATGATACCAGTGAAAAAGACCGGTGATACATAAAAAAGGCCGGAGATACGTAGAACCAGACTGGTGAT
Source organism: Trachythela sp. YZ-2020 (assembly GCA_016169945.1). Classification (NCBI taxonomy): domain Eukaryota; kingdom Metazoa; phylum Cnidaria; class Anthozoa; order Malacalcyonacea; family Clavulariidae; genus Trachythela; species Trachythela sp. YZ-2020. Next base: position 178,783 of record JADLSH010000241.1, read on the forward strand.
GCCGGTGATACATACAAACATGATACCGGTGATAAAGACCGGTGATACATAAAAAAGACCGGAGATACGTAGAAACAGACTGGTGATGCCGGTGATACATACAAACATGATACCTGTGAAAAAGACCGGTGATACATAAAAAAGGCCGGAGATACGTAGAAACAGACTGGTGATGCCGGTGATACATACAAACATGATACCGGTGATAAAGACCGGTGATACATATTGTATTGTATTGTATTGTATTGTATTGACACCGGTGAAAAAGACCGGTGATACATAAAAAAGACATTAATGCGTAGAAACAGACTGGTGATGCCGGAGATAAATACAAACATGATACCGGTGATACATAAAAAAGACCGGAGATACGTAGTAGAAACAGACTGGTGATGCCGGTGATACATACAAACATGATACCTGTGAAAAAGACCGGTGATACATAAAAAAGGCGGAGATACGTAGAAACAGACTGGTGATGCCGGTGATACATACAAACATGATACCGGTGAAAAAGACCGGTGATACATAAAAAAGGCCGGAGATACGTAGAAACAGACTGGTGATGCCGGTGATACATACAAACATGATACCGGTGATAAAGACCGGTGATACATAAAAAAGGCCGGAGATACGTAGAAACAGACTGGTGATGCCGGTGATACATACAAACATGATACCGGTAATAAAGACCGGTGATACATAAAAAAGGCCGGAGATACGTAGAAACAGACTGGTGATGCCGGTGATACATACAAACATGATACCGGTGATAAAGACCGGTGATACATAAAAAAGACCGGAGATACGTAGAAACAGACTGGTGATGCCGGTGATACATACAAACATGATACCAGTGAAAAAGACCGGTGATACATAAAAAAGGCCGGAGATACGTAGAACCAGACTGGTGATGCCGGTGATGCATACAAACATGATACCGGTGATAAAGACCGGTGATACATAAAAAAGACCGGAGATACGTAGAAACAGACAGGTGATGCCGGCGATACATACAAACATGACACCGGTGAAAAAGACCGGTGATACATAAAAAAGACATTAATGCGTAGAAACAGACTGGTGATGCCGGAGATAAATACAAACATGATACCGGTGAAAAAGACCGGTGATACATAAAAAAGACCGGAGATACGTAGTAGAAACAGACTGGTGATGCCGGTGATACATACAAACATGATACCGGTGAAAAAGACCGGTGATACTTCAAAAAGGCCGGAGATACGTAGAAACAGTCTGGTGATGCCGGTGATACATACAAACATGATACCGGTGAAAAAGACCGGTGATACATAAAAAAGGCCCGAGATACGTAGAAACAGACTGGTGATGCCGGTGATACATACAAACATGATACCGGTGATAAAGACCGGTGATACATAAAAAAGACCAGAGATTCGTAGTAGAAACAGACTGGTGATGCCGGTGATACATACAAACATGGTACCGGTGTTAAAGACCGGTGATGCATAAAAAAGACCGGAGATACGTAGAAACAGACTTGTGATGCCGGTGAGACATATAAACATGATACCAGTGAAAAAGACCGGTGATACATAAAAAAGGCCGGAGATACGTAGAAACAGACTGGTGATGCCGGTGATACATACAAACATGATACCGGTGATAAAGACCGGTGATACATAAAAAAGACCAGAGATTCGTAGTAGAAACAGACTGGTGATGCCGGTGATACATACAAACATGGTACCGGTGTTAAAGACCGGTGATACATAAAAAAGACCGGAGATACGTAGAAACAGACTTGTGATGCCGGTGATACATACAAACATGATACCGGTGAAAAAGACCGGTGATACATCAAAAAGGCCGGAGATACGTAGAAACAGTCTGGTGATGCCGGTGATACATACAAACATGATACCGGTGAAAAAGACCGGTGATACATAAAAAAGGCCCGAGATACGTAGAAACAGACTGGTGATGCCGGTGATACATACAAACATGATACCGGTGATAAAGACCGGTGATACATAAAAAAGACCAGAGATTCGTAGTAGAAACAGACTGGTGATGCCGGTGATACATACAAACATGGTACCGGTGTTAAAGACCGGTGATACATAAAAAAGACCGGAGATACGTAGAAACAGACTTGTGATGCCGGTGAGACATATAAACATGATACCAGTGAAAAAGACCGGTGAAACATAAAAAAGGCGGGAGATACGTAGAAACAGACTGTTGATGCCGGTGATACATACAAACATGATACGGGTGATAAAGACCGGTGATACATAAAAAAGACCGGAGACACCTAGAAACAGACTGGTGATGGCGGTGATACATACAAACATGATACCGCTGATAAAGACCGGTGACACATAAAAAAGACCGGTAATGCGTAGAAACAGACTGGTGATGCCGGTGATACATAGAAACATGATACCGGTGATAAAGACCGGTGATACATAAAAAAGACCGGAGATACGTAGAAACAGACTGGTGATGCCGGTGATACATACAAACATGATACCGGTGAAAAAGACGGGTGATACATAAAAAAGGCCGGAGATACGTCGAAACACACTGGTGATGCCGGTGATACATACAAACATGATACCGGTGATAAAGACCGGTGATACATAAAAAAGGCCGGAGATACGTAGAAACAGACTGGTGATGCCGGTGGTACATACAAACATGATACCGGTGATAAAGTCCGGTGATAAATAAAAAAGACCGGAGATAAGTAGAAACAGACAGGTGATGCCGGCGATACATACAAACATGATACCGGTGATAAAGACCGGTGACACATAAAAAAGACCGGAGATACGTAGAAACAGACTCGTGATGCCGGTGATACATACAAACATGATACCGGCGATAAAGACCGGTGATACATAAAAAAGGCCGGAGATACGTAGAAACAGACTGGTGATGCCGGTGATACATACAAACATGATACCGGTTATAAAGACCGGTGATACATAAAAAATACCCGAGATACGTAGAAACAGACTGGTGATGCCGGTGATACATACAAACATGATACAGGTGAAAAAGACCGGTGATACATAAAAAAGAACTATGATGCGTAGAAACAGACTGGTGACGCCGGTGATACATACAAACATGATACCGGTAATAAAGACCGGTGATACATAAAAAAGACCGGAGATACGTAGAAACAGACTGGTGATGCCGGTGATACATACAAACATGACACCGGTGAAAAAGACCGGTGATACATAAAAAAGACGTTAATGCGTAGAAACAGACTGGTGATGCCGGAGATAAATACAAACATGATACCGGTGATACATAAAAAAGACCGGAGATACGTAGTAGAAACAGACTGGTGATGCCGGTGATACA
>JADLSH010000080.1:0-82144 GCA_016169945.1 Trachythela sp. YZ-2020
TGTGGTTAAATGATTATATTATTATGTGCTGATGTGGATATATTATTTAATGGTTATGTGGTTTATGGTTTAATGTATGTGGTTATATTGTTAGGTGGTTATATGTTTATATTGTTATATGGTTATATGATTATATGGTTATATGGTTATATGGTTATGTGCTTATATAGTAGTTATATCGTTATATGGTTATATGGTTATATGGTTATATGGTTATATGGTTATATGGTTATATGGTTATATGGCTATGTGGTTATATGGTTATATTATTATATGGTTATATGCTGATGTGGATATATTGTTTAATGGTTATGTGGTTTATGGTTTAATGTATGTGGTTATATTGTTAGGCGGTTATATGGTTATATGGTTATGTGGTTATATGGTTATATGGTTATATGGTTATGTGCTTATGTGCTTATATACTTATATAATTATATGGTTATATGGCTATGTCGTTATATGGTTATGTGGTTAGGTGGTTATGTGGTTAAATGGTTATATTTTTATGTGCTGATGTGGATATATTGTTTAATGGTTATGTGGTTTATGGTTTAATGTATGTGGTTATATTGTTAGGTTGTTATATGTTTATAAGGTTATGTGGTTATATGATTATTTGTTTATATACTTATATGGTTATATGGTTATATGGCTATATAGTTATATGGTTATGTGGTTAGGTGGTTATGTGGTTAAATGATTATATTGTTATGTGCTGATGTGGATATATTGTTTAATGGTTATGTGGTTTATGGTTTAATGTATGTGGTTATATTGTTAGGTGGTTATATGTTTATATTGTTATATGTTTATATGGTTATATGTTTATATAGTTATATGGTTATATGGTTATATGGTTATATGATTATATGGTTATATGGTTATATGGTTATATGGTTATATGGTTATATGGTTATATGGTTATATGGTTATATGGTTATATGGTTATATGGTTATATGGTTATATGGTTATATGGTTATATGGTTACGTGGTTATGTGGTTATGTTGTTATGTGGTTATATGGTTAGGTGGCTATATGGTTATATGCTTATGTGGTTATGTGGCTATATGGTTATATGGCTTTATGGTTATATGCTTATGTGGTTATATGGTTTTATGGTTATGTGGTTATATGGTTATATGGTTATATGGTTATATGGTTATATGGTTATATGGTTATATGGTTATGTGGTTATATGGTTATATAGTTATATGGTTATATGGTTATATGGTTATATGGTTATATGGTTATATGGTTATATGGTTATATGGTTATATGGTTATATGGTTATATAGTTATATGGTTATATTGTTATATGGTTATATGGTTATATGATTACATGGTTATATGGTTATATGGTTATATGGTTATATGGTTATATGGTTATATGGTTATATGGTTATATGGTTATACCGTTACGTGGTTATATGGTTATACGGTTACGTGGTTATGTGGTTATATGGTTAGGTGGCTATATGGTTATATGGTTATGTGGTTAGGTGGTTATGTGGTTATATGGTTATATTGCTATGTACTGATGTGGTTATATTGTTTAATGGTTATGTGGTTTATGCTTTAATGTGTGTGGTTATATTGTTAGGTGTTTAATATATGTTTATATGGTTATATGGTTTTGTGTTTATATGGTTACATGGTTATGTAGTTTCTAGTTTGTTATGTGGTGATGTGGTTAATGGATAGGTGGTTATATGCTTTAATGTACGTCGTTATATTGTTATGTGGTTATATGGTTATATGGTTATATGGTTATTTGATCATACGGTTATTTGGTCATACGGTTACGTGGTTATGTGGTTATATGGTTATATGGTTATATCGTTATGTGGTAAAATTGTTATATGGTTATATAGTTATATAGTTATATGGTTATATGGTTATATGGTTATGTGGTTATGTGGTTATATGTTTATATGGTGATGTGGTTATATGGTTATATAGTTATATGGTTATATGGTTATATGGTTATATGGTTATATGGTTATGTGCTTATATGGTTATATAGTTATATGGTTATATGGTTATATGGTTATATGGTTATATGGTTATATGGTTATGTGGCTATGTGGTTATATAGTTATATGGTTATATGGTTATATGGTTATATGATTATATGGTCATATGGTTATATGGTTATGTGCTTATATAGTTATATGGTTATATGGTTATATGATTATATGGTTATATGGTTATATGCCTATATGGTTATATGGTTATGTGGTTAGGTGGTTATGTGGTTAAATGGTTATATTGTTATGTGCTGATGTGGATATATTATTTAATGGTTATGTGGTTTATGGTTTAATGTATGTGGTTATATTGTTAGGTGGTTAAATGTTTATATGGTTATATGGTTATATGGCTATATGGTTATATGTTTATGTAGTTATATGGTTATATGGTTATATGGTTATATTGTTATGTGCTGATGTGGATATATTGTTTAATGGTTATGTGGTTTATGGTTTAATGTATGTGGTTATATTGTTAGGTGGTTATATGTTTATATGGTTATATGGTTATATGGTTATATGGTTATATGTTTATATAGTTATATGGTTATATGGTTATATGGTTATATGGTTATATGGTTATATGGTTATATGGTTATATGGTTATATGGTTATACGGTTACGTGGTTATGTGGTTATGTTGTTATGTGGTTATGTTGTTATATGGTTATATGGTTTAATAGTTATGAGGTTATATGGTTATGTCGTTGTATCTTTACGTGATTATGTGGTTATATGGTTATGTGGTTATGTGGTTATGTGGTTATATGTTTATATGGTTATACGGTTATATGGTTGTAAGGTTATATGGTTATATCTTTTGATGGTTTAATGTGGTTATATGGTTATGTGGTTATATGGTTATGTTGTTTTATGTGGTTACATGGTTATGTGGTTATATGGTTATGTGGTTATATGGTTATGTTGTTTTATGTGGTTACATGGTTATGTGGTTATATGGTTATATGGTTATATGGCTATATGGTTTAATGGTTTAATGGTCATATGGTTATGTGGTTATTTGGTTATGTGGTTATATGGTTATGTGGTTATATGGTTATGTGGTTATATGGTTATATGGTTATATGGTTATGTGGTTATGTGGTTTTGTGGTTATGTGGTTATATGGTTTAATGGTTATATGGTTATGTGGTTATATGGTTATGTCGTTATGTGGTTATATGGTTATGTGGTTATGTGGTTATATGGTTTAATGGTTATATGGTTATGTGGTTATGTGGTTATAAGGTTTAATGGTTATGTGGTTATGTGGTTTAATGGTTATATGGTTATATGGTCTTTATGTGGCTATGTGGTTATGTTGTTATGTGGTTACGTGGTTATGTCGTTATATGGTTATGTGGTTATATGGTTTAATGGTTAAGCGGTTTAATGGTTATGTGGTTATGTGGATATGTGTTTATATGGTTATGTCATTACACGGTTATGTGGTTACATGGTTTAATAGTTATGTCGTTATATGTTTATGTGCTATATGGTTTAATGGATATGTGGTTTAACGGTTATGGGGTTATGTGGTTATATGGTTATGTGGTTTTGTGGTTATATGTTTTAATGATTATATGGTTGTGTGGTTATATGGTTATATGGTTATATGGTTTAATTGTAATGTGTTTATGTGGTTTAATGGTTATATGGTTATATGGTTTAATTGTAATGTGTTTATGTGGTTTAATGGTTATATGGTTATATGGTTATATGGTTATATGGTTATGTGGTTATGTGGTTATCTAATTTTGTGGTTATGTGGTTATATGGTAATGTTTATATAGTTATGTGGTTTTATGGTTATGTCGTTATGTGGTTATGTTGTTATGTGGTTATGAGATTAAGTGGTTATATGGTTATGTAGTTATATGGTGATATGCTTATGTGGTTATGTGGTTATATGGTTATATGGTTTAATGGTTCTATGGTTATGTGGCTATATGGTTATATGGTTATGTGGTTATGTGGTTACATGGTTTAATGGTTTTATGATTATGTGGTTATATGGTTATGTGGTTATATGGTTATATGGTTATGTGGTTTAATGGTTATGTGGTCATGTGGCTATGTGCTTATAAGGTTATGTAGTTATATGATTATTTGTTTATATGGTTTATTTGGTATTTGGTTTAATGGTTATGTGGTTACGCGGTTATGTTGTTATGTGGTTATGTGGTCATGTGGTTATATGGTTATGTGGTTATATGGTTATATGGTTATATGGTTATGTGGTTATGTATTTATGTGGTTATGTGGTTTAATGGTTATATGGTTATATGGTTATATGGTTTAATGGTTATGTGGTGATATGGTTTAATGGTTATGTGGTTATGTGGTTATGTGGTTATGTGGTTATGTGGTTATATAGTTATATATGATTATATGTTTATATGGTTACAAGGTTGAATGTGTATTCGTTATGTGGTTATATGGTTTAATGATTATATGGTTATGTCGTTATGTGGTTATGTGGTTATGTGGTTATGAGATTAAGTGGTTATATGTTTATGTAGTTATATGGTGATATGCTTATGTTGTTATGTGGTTATATGGTTATATGGTTATATGGTTTAATGGTTCTATGGTTATGTGGTTATATGGTTATATGGTTATGTGGTTATGTGGTTATATGGTTGAATTGTTATATGATTATGTGATTATATGGTTATGTGGTTATATGGTTATATGGTTATGTGTTTTAATGGTTATATGGTCATGTCGCTATCTGCTTATAAGGTTATGTAGTTATGTGTTTATGTGTTTATATGGTTATGTGGTTATGTGGTTATGTGGTTATGTGGTTATATGGTTATATGGTTATACGGTTATATGGTTGTAAGGTTATATGGTTATATCTTTTGATGGTTTAATGTGGTCATAAGGTTATGTGGTTATGTGGTTATATGATTTAATGGTTATGTGGTTTAATGGTTATGTGGTTATATGGTTATATTGTTATGTGGTTCTGTGGTTCTGTCGTTATGTGGTCATGTGTTTAAGTGGTTATATGGTTATGTAGTTATATGGTTATATGTTTATGTGGTTATGTGGTTATGTGGTTATGTGGTTATGTGGTTATATGGTTATATGTTTATAAGGTTATGTTGTTATGTGGTTATATTGTTTAATGGTTATATGGTTATATGGTTATGTGATTATGTGTTTATGTGGTTATATGGTTATGTGGTTATGTGATTATGTGGTTATATGGTTATATGGTTATACGGTTATATGGTTGTAAGGTTATATGGTTATATCGTTTGATGGTTTAATGTGGATATATGGTTATATGGTTATATGGTTATATGGTTATGTGGTTATGTGGTTATGTGGTTATATGGTTATGTGGTTATGTGGTTTAATGGTTATATGGTTATGTGGTTATATGGTTATGTGGTTATATGGTTATGTGGTTATGTTGTTATGTGGTTTTGTGGTTTTGTGGTTATGCGCTTATATGGTTTAATGGTTATATGGTTATATGGTTATGTGGTTATATTGTTATGTCGTTATGTCGTTATGTGGTTATATGGTTATGTGGTTAAGTGGTTATAAGTTTTAATGGTTATGTGGTTATGTGGTTTAATGGTTATATGGTTATATGGCCTTTATGTGGCTATGTGGTTATGTGGTTATGTGGTTATGTGGTTACGTGGTTATGTCGTTATATGGTTATGTGATAATATGATTTAATGGTTAAGTGGTTTAATGGTTATGTGGTTATGTGGATATGTGGTATGTGGTTATATGGTTATGTCATTACACGGTTATGTGGTTACATGGTTTAATAGTTATGTCGTTATATGTTTATGTGCTATATGGTTTAATGGTTATGTGGTTTAACGGTTATGGAGTTATGTGGTTATATGGTTATGTCGTTATGTGGTTATATAGTTATGTGGTTTTGTGGTTATATGTTTTAATGATTATATGGTTGTGTGGTTACATGGTTATATGGTTTAATTGTAATGTGTTTATGTGGTTTAATGGTTATATGGTTATATGGTTATGTGGTTATATGGTTATATGGTTATATGGTTACGTGGTTATGTGGTTATGCAGTTTTGTGGTTATGTGGTTATATGGTTTAATGTTTATGTAGTTATGTGGTTATATGGTTATGTCGTTATGTGGTTATGTGGTTATGTGTTTATGAGATTAAGTGGTTATATGGTTATGTAGTTATATGGTGATATGCTTATGTGGTTATGTGGTTATATGGTTATATGGTTTAATGGTTCTATGCTTATGTGGTTATATGGTTATATGGTTATGTGGTTATGTGGTTATATGGTTTAATGGTTATATGATTATGTGGTTATATGGTTATGTGGTTATATGGTTATATGGTTATGTGGTTAAACGGTTATGGGGTTATGTGGTTATATGGTTATGTAGTTATGTGGTAATATAGTTATGTGGTTTTGTGGTTATATGTTTTAATGGTTATATGGTTGTGTGGTTATATGGTTATATGGTTTAATTGTAATGTGTTTATGTTGTTTAATGGTTATATGGTTATATGGTTATGTGGTTATATGGTTATATGGTTATGTGGTTATGTGGTTATGTAGTTCACGCCTGTCAAAAATGCTCGCAAAATCGCCAATATGCGATACGCGTGCACAGCGGTTTTCCCGTAAAAAGTACTCCAAATTTCAATGTTACATGAAGTATAGCCTGATAAACTTTCAAAATGGCGGCTTGCAGGAGTAGAAAGTTTTACACGAAAGACGAGGTTTTGCAGATTGTTCACGATGGTGAGAATGACGAAGGTGAGAAGAATGACGGGGAAAGTCATTACAAAAAACAGGAAACGCGGGCTGAAGAACTCATTGCGAACAGCTATATTAAAGCGAGTAACGTCTTCATGGATGAAGCACGGTTATGGCTCACCTCAATAAGTCGCCGTCTTAGCGGGAGACGAACCGTGAGGAACCCGTTCTACGGTGAAATTTCAAGGGATATTCCTTATGAAATGTTTACTTTCCTGGTGAGATTGATAAAGTCTACCCCTGAATATTGTCCGCCGTTCTGCTACTACGCTGTCAACAAGAAAGGAGAAGTTATCTCATTTACTTCACTAAGGCTGGTTGTGGATTTTTTAGTTTTACTCTCTCGATTTTCTGCAGACAAAGTAGCCATGTATTTCAAGAGGACTCTTGCTACCGGTTCCAGAAAAGGTCACAATGTTTCCGTTATTACATCCGATGAAAAGGACTTTGCTTTTATTTATAAACGCAGACAGGGTAAACTGGTGATTTCGTTTTATTTTGGTGAATGGAACTCTAGTGGGTTTCCACAACATGTAGAATAGCTTTTACTTTTATTTACGGTAGTGAGATTCCCTTTGTTTATACATGGCTACTTAACTTCATGTTCTTTGGAATAATGAAGTAATCAAAAAGTTAAACGACCTAGAAGTCCATTATCAATGAAGTAAATGAGATATACTTCTCCCTTTTTTGTTGTCAGCATGTACATTGTACTCTTTTCTTGTTGTCAGCATGTATCATATTATTGGAGTCAATGTACAAAAATTGTGTCTATGAATTTTGTAAATGAGTATATCCCATCATTGTTTTTAAGAGTACAGGCTGTACTGAGCTGCATGTTTTGAATTAAGGTTTTACCAATCTCATTAGTAACAAATGAAATCATTGGAATATTTCTACCAACAAATTTTAACATATGTTTCCCATGCACTTGCCTTTCACCTCTCAGGTCACAGGTTCAAGTCTCAGTGAGAACTTCCTCAATGCGACTCAAACCCAGTCCTCATGTGAAAAGAGTGAAGTCGACGCTCTGCCGAAAGTCGTGGGTTTTCTCCGGGTACTCCGGTTTCCTCCCACAGGGAAAGTTGACAGGGTGGGTTAGGTGAAAGGGCCCACAGTAATTGGCATATGCTGTTGTGGTGTCCCTGCCCTAGTTGGCGAAGCTAAATAAATAAATAAATATACTTTCAATTGGTCTGTATTTTGCTTTAACCGACATGGAGGAAATCTTTGTTTCCTAAATCTAGGTATAGGTTAGGCTACATGTAGTCTTAATAGTGACTGAGAGCCATTACCATGCCTTGAGATCAAGAAAAGTTTTAAAATACTGAAAAAAACCCATTTAAAACTGATTGTCTTTCAAAAAATTATTTTATTAATATAGTAGCATGTATATAGATATACTGAACTTTAGCCATAGAGTCACCTAGGTGGCTCTGCAGTCTATTTTTCAACATCTTTTAAAAAATTGATTTTGGATAAACACTCTAGTTTTTATCTCTGATCTGTTGGCCACAAAAAATAATTGAGCTTAAAAATGTTACTAATATATAAGTATATAACATTTTTCATTATAATATGTAGATATGAATAACTTTAGCCGTGTTTACACTATGAGCCTAGCTGCCTACACCTAATTGTTTACACTGCCATAAGGCAGGCCAAAGTGTATTTACAGTATGAAAATCTAGGTAAAAGCCAGGCCTAGACGTGTAGTGTAAACACGGCTTTTGTGAACATCTACATTACAAACACAGCATAAATCCTAGTGTTCATATATGTTAAATTAGTGTAAATATAATGTAAATAAGATTACCTATTGCATCATTTTATGCTAACTTGGAGACAGATACACTATATACAGTATGTGTAATTTTTGTAACAATCATTAAATAGAATGTTCAAATAGAACGCCCTCACTGCTTAAAATTTTACATAATCTAAGGGGACATGCATGCAGTTGCAAATCTAGACATATACTGGTTTAACTACACCATGCAGCATTAAATCAGTGACACCTTTTAGAAATGCATTGTCTTCAGGCATTACTGCCATAGCATGGAATGCATTTGTCTCAGGTTTTACTGCCATAGCATGGTCGGGCTATAAAGATATATTCGCAGATTGTTTTGGTAACCCAATAAAGCAAAACAGTCTCGCCTTGATGATTGAAACTGTCTGCCATTAGACAAAATAGACAAGTATATGTCCAACTTTGTGGGTCAAATTGGAAGCAGCCTGTGAATTATAAATTAGCTATTAAATATCTGGGTCATCAGTGATCTGGGTTTGTAGTAGCATGAACTGGGAGCATCTACATGCATCCTTCTGTAGAAAAATTATAATGTTTGGTAGAACAATTGTTTGTTATGGACAGTATGAAAAAAACTCCAAATCACATTTATTTAATTATAAATCTTTAAGTAGGATAAAAAACAGTTGTTTTCATGCCATAATACCCAGAGTACAAACCCTGATAATTATATAGCGTACGGCAAACTTCTTAAACATGCCAAAAGCAACGGACCTTAGAAGTGCTATGTCATAAAGTTTGCAACGCCATACATTTTGTCCATAATCTATTCTTCGGACCAGATGTTATGTTAGCACTTCTAAGGAATATTGGTAGTTGGAACGTAAAATTGATTTTACCCTTAGCTTGTTCCTTACACAGTTCTGCTATTAGTAGCTATACAAAAGCATTCATCGAACCATATCTGAAAAACAACTCACCTCTTTTGGGCAGTAGTCAATATTGATAAATCGAATATAAAATTATTACATATTCTATTATTAGTCGAATAAACTCAAGTTTTTCTCAGCCAAATAATTTGTGAATCAAGCAAGCAAAAATCACTTAATTTTATAGATTCAGATTAAAGTACTGAACTCTATTACAACAATTTGTATAATATAAGCTTGACACCTGTACAAATATATGTATACGAAAACCGGTTTTTCTGTATGTCATATATTAATTCCTTGATTTATAGCTCATGTTTCACAGTACATGGTCAGATTCATCGTATAATTCCTACATACAATCACCATACAAACACCACACAATCACATTCCCACATATTTTTATACCCTTACCATATGTAACTTAACTGAACTACGCTAGGTTATGGCGAGTGACTCCCTGATTCACACACATATCGTTCACACTTCGTTCATGTAACTCATTCACTCGTACTCGTAGCAACACTCTCTTAACAAACATGCAGATGGTGAAAAAACTGCAGGTTATGGTCAGATCGAAGCACGTTAGGGTATGGGTTATAATTTACGGTTAGAATTAGGTATCCACATCAGGTATCTTTAATAGGTGTTTATTAATTACAAAAGCTCGGTTTACAATGTCAAAGTTTCTGGGATCACGGTGGGAAATTTGCATAGGTAAATCCTAAGTTTTAAAGACTTGCTTGAGGGAACAAAAACAGTGTTTAACACTGAGATACTTCACCCTGATATCTGTTTCAAATCAAGTGGCTTGTCTTCGCCAGGGGAGGCCAGCTGGAAATTTGGCACCCCTTGTAACATGTGTATGGTTGAGCGTCGTAGACGCGAGACATGTAGGGGGTCGGGGGTCACGCCCCCCCCCGGCAAAATTTAGAGTCCCTGAAATGCTCTTTCTTGCGTTTTGGGTGCAATAATCATACAAAGAAAAGTAGACGGCGAACATTCACGCCACTGTTCAAATCCTTTAGAACTTAGAATTTACCTGTGAAAAATTCCTGGTGTGATCACAGAAACTTTGATAGTGCAAACCGAGCTTAATGAAGTTCATACTACCTTAGATTTGAATGACCTGACAATCTTCAAGGCTTTTCTTTATCTTTATGCGGAGCTCATGACCACAAAATCTACAAAATTGATCTGATACATCTTTGTTAAACCCACAGAAACAAAACTCTGGATTTTTACTGCTTACACGCTTTGGTATATATGATCGAGTTGTAGATGGTTTTTTGATCTTTGCATTGTAACCTTGTTGGCGTAGCCAAATCAAGGAGATATACTCATGGCGGAATACTTGTTCCCACCGGTACAAATATGCTGTGTTGGCAGCGTACTTGGAGATTGCTACATGCTTTGCCTCCCTCCCTTCCATTGAATTCAAACCCAACCCTAACCCATACTTAGTCTTGATTTCTTCAGTATGCTGTGGAACAAGATTACCAAGGGACCACAAACTTGGGTTCACATTAGACAAGTATAAACAGTAACCTCGATAGATATCAGTGCAAAGTGATTTTAAATTACAAACCTGTTCATCAGTTATATTTACCCGACTGAATAAAGAAACAGCATCTCGCAAGCAAAGGCAGAGGTATGCATGGACATGGATAAGGAGAACTGCTTGTTGGCTTTTAGCTGCACTTTCTAAAATATCAATAATACACATAAAGTTTTGCAAAAACAATCTAGAATCCTTACCCGTAAAGCGATAGTCAAACTCTTTCCCGTTCCCACCAGTTTCATTGAACCATCTGATAATCTTCTTTGCTAACCTTTGCAAATGACACTTAGTCCTTAACATTTCAACAAACTTGTGAAAAAGGCAATGTGGTGAAACCTTAGAAAAGCTACAAATAGTTAGCTTAGACCATGAAATTGCAATGTTTAATAGAAGGCGATGGGCTAATGCACATGCATTATTTTTCAAATGAAGAGGTTCTATGTGTGCTTTGTCAATTAAATCTCCCACTAAAGGTGTAAACTCTTGCCGGCTATTTTGATTTGCAATGAATTTGGTGATCTTGCTTCTCAATGTTTTTTCTGTGAGGCTAGGATTAAGTTTTTTCTTAAATTTCTCAACCGCTTTTGCATCTTTAACCCTCTTGCTGTATTTCCACTTTTTCCATTTGTCACTTGCCCTAGAACCAAACGTCCCTTCAAAATTAGATATGTCATTTTTACTCACATCTGCAAACGTGGAAAAATAAGTCGCACTGTTAGAAAGTTCTCCCCCTAAAAATGCAAGCATCTTCATATCATTGGGAAGTTCTCCAATAGCAAACTTAACCTGTACAGGTTCTCCTTTGCACATCACAGAATAGATGGTATTAGTTAAATGCTGAATGTCAGACATTAATTTAGCAATAAACCGTGCAACAGGCAAGCAGTTTTCGCTGCAATTTGCACCAAATAAAAGATAATTCTCATTGCTACTAAGTATACTTTTTCCTATATTTAAGAAACTAACCAACCACGAGCAGGCAGTGTCATCTTTTCCAAATGGAGCACCATCACCCCCTAGAGCAATATAGAACTTGTTAGGCTCATCAAAAGTTAGAACTGTGTACTGATCACTATTTAAATAGAATTCAGATAACTTTAGTACTAAATCCTCAATATCTCGATAACAACCATTCACTTTCTCACTTTCGTCCAATCCATCACATAACTCTTCCCGAACACTGTGTAACTTACCAACCTCAATGGACTTAATATATGACATCAACCTATGGTAAGGAACAAGTTTAGGAGTTGGGCAGTTTGCAACTTTTATACGCACAGCTCGCTTCTTCTTTGAAACCTGCCTATACAAACTAGCTTTATAAACTGATCGATACTTATCCCTTCCCATAATCCCACTACTATAATAAACACTGATTGACCTAAGCATATTCTCATTTGAGCTTTCAAATTGCACAAGGTCTTCTTTATAAATTTTTGGCAATACATTGTTCCTAATCTTCCTACACTTTCCCATTGCTGCCAACACATCCTTTACCTTACATTTCTTCTCCAACGTCTCAACCATTCCTATCGTTGCCGGTGCCGTGTCATCTAAACTACCCCCATGGATTGCACAAGCTGCCTTCATTGTCTCCTGCCTACGCTGATTTGATGAAGACTCCTTACAGCTGGGTGTTCCAGTTGGTGTCGACTGTCGCCTACTCATAGTTTTCTTTGTTAGGGTAAATCCTTCCTCCTTTTGTTGGTTTGCCTCACTCTGTCTAATTCCATCTACTAGTTCTTCTCTAATCTCATCTACTGCTTCTACTTCACTAACAAGTTTAGCTACCTACAAGTTTAACATTACCAACAAGACATAGTAGCCCATGACGAAATTGGCCATGAATCCTCAAATTATATTCACTATATATATATATATATATGGTACAATACATGTACATTTCAGTCAGAGATATATAAAATTTAATTCTTCAGAGTACTAACTTTATGGTCTATGTTGAGCAGTTTAAGTTGTGATTAATAATATTTACCAATTGCGCGTAGTATATAGTATACGGGTTAGGAAATTACATGTATCTTCCATAACATGTCAAACTCTAAATATTTGATGTATCTTTATTCTTTAATAATAAATCTATATTGTACTTTACAGTTTGACTTACCTTCTCATCTAATCGTTTAAGTTTCTTAGCCGTAGCCCGGCTTTTTTTGGCTTTTTGCTCGTTCTCAATCCAGCCAAGTCTGCGTTGTTCCATGTATCGGCCGACATTAAAGCGCTTGTATTGTGATGCCTTTGCCCACGGCATTTTCGCGATTTTATCGCACGAATATCAACAAACCAAAAACATACGATTTTTCACAGACATAGATACTTCAATAAAATCCAATAATCGAAACGATTGGAGTAAAAACAAAAAAGATATAACTAGCCAAACATTGTGAATTTATTGAATTCACAACAAACGTCGCGTTTGGCGCGAACAATTGCACTGTTTTGCATTGAAGCAAATAAAGTAACCATAGCAACCTTAGTATCAAAATTATCCTTCAATCTCCCGCTTTCTATCCCGCCTAGACACTTGCTTTCCCAGATGTCCGTTTTAGTACAATGACAAATTGAAAACTGTGCAATATTACGAATACTAATTAGCTAAATTTGCTGATCACTCATTTTGAAACATTTGGACACTTCTAATTGGCGATTTTGCGAGCATTTTTGACAGGCGTGGTTTTCTGGTTATGTGGTTATATGGTTTAATGTTTATATAGTTATGTGGTTATATGGTTATGTCGTTATGTGGTTATGTGGTTATGTGGTTATGAGATTAAGTGGTTGTATGGTTATGTAGTTATATGGTGATATGCTTATGTGGTGATGTGGTTATATGGTTATATGGTTTAATGGTTCTATGGTTATGTGGTTATGTGGTTATATGGTTTAATTGTTATATGATTATGTGGTTATATGGTTATGTGGTTATAGGGTTATATGGTTATATGGTTATGTGGTTTAATGGTTATATGGTCATGTGGCTATGTGCTTATAAGGTTATGTAGTTATGTGTTTATGTGTTTATATGGTTATGTGGTTATGTGGTTATGTGGTTATATGGTTATATGGTCTTTAAGTGGCTATGTGGTTATGTGGTTATGTGGTTATGTGGTTACGTGGTTATGTCGTTATATGTTTATGTGGTTATATGGTTTAATGTTTAAGCGGTTTAATGGTTAAGTGGTTATGTGGATATGTGGTATGTGGTTATATGGCTATGTCATTACACGGTTATGTGGTTACATGGTTTAATAGTTATGTCGTTATATGTTTATGTGCTATATGGTTTAATGGTTATGTGGTTTAACGGTTATGGGGTTATGTGGTTATATGGGTATGTCGTTATGTGGTTATATACTTATGTGGTTTTGTGGTTATATGTTTTAATGGTTATATGGTTATGTGGTTATGTGGTTATGTAGTTTTGTGGTTATGTGGTTATATGGTTTAATGTTTATATAGTTATGTGGTTTAATGGTTATGTCGTTATGTGGTTATGTGGTTATGTGGTTATGTGATTATGTGGTTATATGGTTATGTAGTTATATGGTGATATGCTTATGCGGTTATGCGGTTATGTGGTTATATGGTTTAATGGTTATATGGTTACGTGGTTATATGGTTTTGTGGTTATGTGGTTATGTGGTTATATGGTTTAATTGTTATATGATTATGTGATTATATGGTTATGTGGTTATATGGTTATATGGTTATGTGGTTTAATGGTTATATGGTCATGTGGCTATGTGCTTATAAGGTTATGTAGTTATGTGTTTATGTGTTTATATGGTTATGTGATTATGTGATTATGTGGTTATGTGGTTATGTGGTTATATGGTTATATGGTTATACGGTTATATGGTTGTATGGTTATATGGTTATATCGTTTGACGGTTTAATGTGGTCATAAGGTTATGTGGTTATGTGGTTATATGATTTAATGGTTATGTGGTTTAATGGTTATGTGGTTATATGGTTATATGGTTCTGTGGTTCTGTGGTTCTGTGGTTATGTGGTCATGTGTTTATGTGGTTATATGGTTATGTAGTTATATGGTTATATGTTTATGTGGTTATGTGGCTATGTGGTTATATGGTTTAATGGTTATATAGTTATGTGGTTATGTGGTTGTGTGGTTATGTGTTTATATGTTTATAAGGTTATGTGGTTATGTGGTTATATGGTTTAATGTCTATATGGTTATGTAGTTATATGGTTTTGTTGTTATGTGTTTATGTGGTTATATGGTTATGTGGTTATGTGGCTATGTGGTTATATGGTTATATGGTTATGTGGTTATGTGGTTATATGGTTTAATGGTTATATGATTATGTGGTTATATGGTTATGTGGTTAAATGGTTATATGGTTATCTGGTTTGATGGTTATATGGTCATGTGGCTATGTGCTTATTAGTTTATGTAGTTATATGATTATTTGTTTATATGGTTTAATTGGTATTTGGTTTAATGGTTATGTGGTTACGCGGTTATGTGGTTATGTGGTTATGTGGTCATGTGGTTATATGGTTATGTGGTTATATGGTTATATGGTTATATGGTTATGTGGTTATGTATTTATGTGGTTATGTGGTTTAATGGTTATATAGTTATATGGTTATATGGTTATATGGTTATATGGTTATATGATTATATGTTCATATGGTTATATGGTTATGTGCTTATATAGTTATATGGTTATATGGTTATATGGTTATATGATTATATGGTTATATGGTTATATGCCTATATTGTTATATGGTTATGTGGTTAGGTGGTTATGTGGTTAAATGGTTATATTGTTATGTGCTGATGTGGATATATTATTTAATGTTTATGTGGTTTATGGTTTAATGTATGTGGTTATATTGTTAGGTGGTTATATGTTTATATGGTTATATGGTTATATGGTTATATGGTTATGTAGTTATATGGTTATATGGTAATGTGTTTAGGTGGTAATGTGGTTAGGTGGTTATGTGGTTAAATGGTTATATTGTTATGTGCTGATGTGGATATATTGTTTAATGGCTATGTGGTTTATGGTTTAATGTATGTGGTTATATTGTTAGGTGGTTATATGTTTACATGGTTATATGGTTATATGGTTATATGGTTATATGTTTATATAGTTATATGGTTATATGGTTATATGGTTATATGGTTATATGGTTATATGATTGTATGGTTATAGGGGTATATGGTTATATGGTTATATGGTTATATGTTTATATGGTTATATGGTTATTTGGTTATACGTTACGTGGTTATGTGGTTATGTGGATATGTGGTATGTGGTTTAATTTTTATGTGGTTTACTGGTTATGTGGTTATGTGGTTATGTGATTATGTGGTTATATGGTTATGTAGTTATATGGTGATATGCTTATGTGGTTATGTGGTTATATGGTTATGTGGTTATATGGTTATATGATTATATGGATATATGGTTTAATGGTTATATGGTCAAGTGGTTATGTGCTTATAAAGTTATGTATTTATATGATTATGTGGTTATTTGGTTTAATAGTTATGTGGTTTAATGGTTATGTGGTTGTGTTTATGTGGTTATGTGGTTATGTGGTTATGTGGTCATGTGATTATGTGGTTATGTGGTTATATGGTTATATGGTTATGTGTTCATGTGGTTATGTCGTTATGTCGTTATATGGCTATGTGGTTATGTGGTTACGTGGTTATATCGTTATATGGTTATGTGGTTATATGGTTTAATGGTTAAGTGGTTTAATGGTTATGTGGTTATGTGGATATGTGGTACGTGGTTATATGGTTATATGGTTTAATTGTTATGTGGTTATGTGGTTTAATGGTTATATGGTTATGTTGTTATGTGGTTATGTGGTTTTGTGTTTATGTGGTTATATGGTTTAATGGTTATATGGTTATATGGTTATATGGATATGTCGTTATGTGGTTATAAGGTTATATGGTTTAGTGGTTATGTGGCTATGTGGTTTAATGATTATGTGGTTTAATGGTTATGTGTTTATGTGGTTATGTGGTTATGTGCTTATATGGTTATGTGGTTAAATGGTTATATGGTTATATGGTTATATGGTTATATGGTTATACGGTTATATGGTTGTAAGGTTATATGGTTATGTGATTATGTGGTTATGTGATTATGTGGTTATATGGATATATGGTTACGTGGTTTAATGGTTATGTGGTCATGTGGTTATGCGGTTATATGGTTATGTAGTTATATGGTTATATTGCTATGTGGTTATATGGTTTAATGGTTATTTGGTTATGTGGTTATATGTTTATATGGTTTAATTGTTATGTGGTTATGTGGTTTAATGGTTATATGGTTATGTGGTTATATGGTTATATGGTTATATGGTTATGTCGTTATAAGTTTATATGGTTATGTGGTTATATGGTTATATGGTTTAATGGTTATACGGTTATGTGGTTATATGGTTATATGGTTTAATGGTTATATGGTTTAATGGTTTAATGTATGTGGTTATATTGTTAGGTGCTTATATGTTTACATATTTAGATGGTTATATGGTTATATGGCTATATGCTTATAAAGTTATATGGTTATATGGTTATATGGTTATATGGTTATATGGTTATATGGTTATATGGTTATATGGTTATATGATTATATGGTTATATGGTTATTTGGTTATACGGTTACGTGGTTATGTGGTTATGTGGATATGTGGTATGTGGTTTAATTTTTATGTGGTTTACTGGTTATGTGGTTATGTGGTTATGTGGTTATGTGGTTATGTGATTATATGCTTATATGGTTATGTAGTTATATGGTGATATGCTTATGTGGTTATGTGGTTATATGGTTATGTGGTTATATGGTTATATGATTATATGGTTATGTGGTTTAATGGTTATATGGTCAAGTGGTTATGTGCTTATAAAGTTATGTAGTTATATGATTATGTGGTTATTTGGTTTAATTGTTATGTGGTTTAATGGTTATGTGGTTGTGATTATGTGGTTATGTGGTTATATGGTTATATGGTTATATGGTTATATCGTTATATCGTTATATGGTTATATGATTATATGGTTATATGGTTATTTGGTTATACGGTTACGTGGTTATGTGGCTATGTGGTATGTGGTTTAATTTTTATGTGGTTTACTGGTTATGTGGTTATGTGATTATGTGGTTATATGGTTATGTAGTTATATGGTGATATGATTATGTGGTTATGTGGTTGTATTGTTATGTGGTTATATGGTTATATGATTATATGGTTATGTGGTTTAATGGTTATATGGTCAAGTGGTTATGTGCTTATAAAATTATGTAGTTATATGATTATGTGGTTATTTGTTTAATAGTTATGTGGTTTAATGGTTATGTGGTTGTGTTTATGTGGTTATGTGGTTATGTGGTCATGTGATTATGTGGTTATGTGGTTATATGGTTAGATGGTTATGTGGTTATGTGGTCATGTGGTTATGTCGTTATGTCGTTATGTGGTTATGTGGTTATGTGGTTACGTGGTTATGTCGTTATATGGTTATGTGGTTATATGGTTTAATGGTTAAGTGGTTTAATGGTTATGTGGTTATGTGGATATGTGGTACGTGGTTATATGGTTATATGGTTTAATTGTTATGTGGTTTAATGGTTATATGGTTATGTTGTTATGTGATTATGTGGTTTTGTGTTTATGTGGTTATATCGTTTAATGGCTATATGGTTATATGGTTATATGGTTGTATGGTTATATGGTTATATCTTTATGTGGTTATATGGTTATATGGTTTAATGGTTATGTGGTTATGTGGTTTAATGATTATGTGGTTTAATGGTTATGTGTTTATGTGGTTACGTGGTTATGTGGTTATATGGTTATATGGTTATGTGGTTATGTGGTTATATGGTTATATGGTTTAATGGTTATATGGTTATGTGGTTATGTGGTTATATGGATATATGGTTATGTGGTTTAATGGTTATGTGGTCATGTGGTTATGTGGTTATATGGTTATGTAGTTATATGGTTATATGGTTATGTGGTTATATGGTTTAATGGTTATTTGGTTATGTGGTTATATGGTTATATGGTTTAATTGTTATGTGGTTATGTGGTTTAATGGTTATATGGTTATGTGGTTATATGGTTATATGGTTATGTGGTTATGTGGTTATGTGGTTTTGTGGTTATGTGGTTATATGGTTTAATGGTTATATGGTTATATGGTTATATGGTTATGTCGTTATGTGGTTATATGGTTATGTGGTTATATGGTTATATGGTTTAATGGTTATACGGTTATGTGGTTATATGGTTATATGGTTATATGGTTATATGGTTTGATGTTTATTTGGTTATGTGGTTTAATGGTTATGTGGTTTAATGGTTATGTGTTTATGTGGTTATGTGGTTATATGGTTATGTGGTTATATGGTGTTATATGGTTATGTGATTACATGGTTATATGGTTATGTGGTTATATGGTTTAATGGTTATATGGTTATGTGGTTATATGGTTATATGGTTATATGTTTATATGTTTATGTGGTTTAAGGTTATATGGTCATGTGGTTATGTGGTTATATGGTTATGTAGTTATATGGTTATATGTTTATGTGGTTATGTGGCTATGTGGTTATATGGTTTAATGGTTATATAGTTATGTGGTTATGTGGTTATGTTGTTATGTGGTTATGTGGTTATATGTTTATAAGGTCATGTGGTTATGTGGTTATGTGGTTTAATGGTTATGTGGTTTAATGGTTATGTGGTTTAATGGTTATGTGGTTTAATGGTTATGTGTTTATGTGGTTATGTGGTTATGCGGTTACATGGTTATGTGGTTATATGGTTATATGGTTATATGGTTATATGATTATATGGTCATATGGTTATATGGTTATGTGCTTATATAGTTATATGGTTATATGGTTATATGCCTATATGGTTATATGGTTATGTGGTTAGGTGGTTAGGTGGTTAAATGGTTATATTGTTATGTGCTGATGTGGATATATTATTTAATGGTTATATGGTTTATGGTTTATGTATGTGGTTATATTGTTAGGTGGTTATATGTTTATATGGTTATATGGTTATATGTTTATATGGTTATATGGTTATGTGGTTATATAGTTATAATGTTATATGGTTATATGGTTATATGGTTATATGATCATATGGTTATATGGTTATGTGCTTATATAGTTATATGGTTATATGATTATATGGTTATATGGTTATATGCCTATATGGTTATATGGTTATGTGGTTAGGTGGTTATGTGGTTAAATGGTTATATTGTTATGTGCTGATGTGGATATATTGTTTAATGGTTATGTGGTTTATGGTTTAATGTATGTGGTTATATTGTTAGGTGGTTATATGTTTATATGGTTATATGGTTATATGGTTATATGGTTATATGTTTATGTAGTTATATGGTTATATGGTTATATGGTTATGGTAATGTGTTTAGGTGGTAATGTGGTTAGGTGGTTATGTGGTTATGTGGTTAAATGGTTATATTGTTATGTGCTGATGTGGATATATTGTTTAATGGTTATGTGGTTTATGGTTTAATGTATGTGGTTATATTGTTAGGTGGTTATATGGTTATATGTTTATATGGTTATATGTTTATATGGTTATATGTTTATATAGTTATATGGTTATATGGTTATATGGTTATATGGTTATATGGTTATATGGTTATATGGTTATATGGTTATATGGTTATATGGTTATATGGTTATATGGTTATATGGTTATATGGCTATGTGGTTGTATGGTTATATTGTTATATGGTTATATGGTTATATGGTTATGTGCTTATATAGTTATATGGTTATATGGTTATATGGTTATATGGCTATGTGGTTATATGGTTATGTGGTTAGGTGGTTATGTGGTTAAATGGTTATATTGTTATGTGCTGATGTGGATATATTGTTTAATGGTTATGTGGTTTATTGTTTAATGTATGTGGTTATATTGTTAGGCGGTTATATGTTTATATGGTTATATGTTTATATGGTTATATGGTTATATGGTTATATGGTTATATGGTTATATGGTTATATGGTTATATGGTTATATGGTTATATGGTTATATGGTTATATGGTTATATGGTTATACGGTTACGTGGTTATGTGGTTATGTTGTTATGTTGTTATGTGGTTATGTAGTTATGTGGTTATATGGTTAGGTGGCTATATAGTTATATGATTATGTGGTTATGTGGCTATATTGTTATATGGTTATATGCCTTTATGGTTATATGCTTATGTGGTTATATGGTTTTCTGGTTATGTGGTTATATGGTTATATGGTTATATGGTTATATGGTTATATGGTTATGTGCTTATATGGTTATATAGTTATATGGTTATATGGTTATATGGTTATATGGTTATATGGTTATATGGTTATATGGTTATATGGTTATATGGTTATGTGGCTATGTGGTTATATAGTTATATGGTTATATGGTTATATGGTTATATGATTATATGGTCATATGGTTATATGGTTATATGGTTATATGGTTATATGGTTATATGGTTATATGGTTATATGGTTATATGGTTATATGGCTATATGGTTATATGGTTATGTGGTTAGGTGGTTATGTGGTTAAATGGTTATATTGTTATGTGCTGATGTGGATATATTATTTAATGTTTATGTGGTTTATTGTTTAATGTATGTGGCTATATTGTTAGGTGGTTATATATTTATATGGTTATATGGTTATATGGTTATATGGTTATATGGTTATATGTTTATGTAGTTATATGGTTATATGGTAATGTGTTTAGGTGGTAATGTGGTTAGGTGGTTATGTGGTTAAATGGTTATATTGTTATGTGCTGATGTGGATATATTGTTTAATGGCTATGTGGTTTATGGTTTAATGTATGTGGTTATATTGTTAGGTGGTTATATGTTTACATGGTTAGATGGTTATACGGTTATATGGTTATATGTTTATATAGTTATATGGTTATATGGTTATATGGTTAAATGGTTATATGGTTATATGGTTGTATGGTTATATGGTTATATGGGTATATGGTTATATGGTTATATGTTTATATGGTTATATGGTTATTTGGTTATACGGTTACGTGGTTATGTGGTTATGTGGATATGTGGTATGTGGTTTAATTTTTATGTGGTTTACCGGTAATGTGGTTATGTGATTATGTGGTTATATGGTTATGTAGTTATATGGTGATATGCTTATGTGGTTATGTGGTTATATGGTTATGTGGTTATATGGTTATATGATTATATGGATATGTGGTTTAATGGTTATATGGTCAAGTGGTTATGTGCTTATAAAGTTATGTATTTATATGATTATGTGGTTATTTGGTTTAATAGTTATGTGGTTTAATGGTTATGTGGTTGTGTTTATGTGGTTATGTGGTTATGTGGTCATGTGATTATGTGGTTATGTGGTTATATGGTTATATGGTTATGTGGTCATGTGGTTATGCCGTTATGTCGTTATATGGCTATGTGGTTATGTGGTTACGTGGTTATATCGTTATATGGTTATGTGGTTATATGGTTTAATGGTTAAGTGGTTTAATGGTTATGTTGTTATGTGGATATGTGGTACGTGGTTATATGGTTATATGATTTAATTGTTATGTGGTTATGTGGTTTAATGGTTATATGGTTATGTTGTTATGTGGTTATATGGTTTTGTGGTTACGTGGTTATATGGTTTAATGGTTATATGGTTATATGGATATGTCGTTATGTGGTTATAAGGTTATATGGTTTAGTGGTTATGTGGCTATGTGGTTTAATGATTATGTGGTTTAATGGTTATGTGTTTATGTGGTTATGTGGTTATGTGCTTATATGGTTATGTGGTTATGTGGTTAAATGGTTATATGGTTATATGGTTATGTGGTTATGTGGTTATAAGGCTATATGGTTTAATGGTTATATGGTTATGTGATTATGTGGTTATGTGGTTATGTGGTTATATGGATATATGGTTACGTGGTTTAATGGTTATGTGGTCATGTGGTTATGTGGTTATATCGTTATGTAGTTATATGGTTATGTTGTTATGTGGTTATATGGTTTAATGGTTATTTGGTTATGTGGTTATATGGTTATATGGTTTAATGGTTATGTGGTTATGTGGTTTAATGGTTATATGGTTATGTGGTTATATGGTTATATGGTTATGTGGTTATGTGGTTATGTCGTTTTGTGGTTATGTGGTTATATAGTTTAATGGGTATATGGTTATATGGTTATGTGGTTATATGGTTATGTCGTTATGTGGTTATATGGTTATGTGGTTATGTGGTTATTTGGTTTAATGGTTATATGGTTATGTGGTTATGTGGTTATATGGTTATATGGTTTAATGGTTATATGGTTTAATGATTTAATGTATGTGGTTATATTGTTAGGTGGTTATATGTTTACATATTTAGATGGTTATATGGTTATATGGTTATATGCTTATATAGTTATATGGTTATATGGTTATATGGTTATATGGTTATATGGTTATATGGTTATATGGTTATATGGTTATATGGTTATATGGTTATTTGGTTATACGGTTACGTGGTTATGTGGTTATGTGGATATGTGGTATGTGGTTTAATTTTTATGTGGTTTACTGGTTATGTGGTTATGTGGTTATGTGGTTATGTGATTATATGGTTATATGGTTATGTAGTTATATGGTGATATGCTTATGTGGTTATGTGGTTATATGGTTTTGTGGTTATATGGTTATATGATTATATGGTTATGTGGTTTAATGGTTATATGGTCAAGTGGTTATGTGCTTATAAAGTTATGTAGTTATATGATTATGTGGTTATTTGTTTAATAGTTATGTGGTTTAATGGTTATGTGGTTGTGTTTATGTGGTTATGTGGTCATGTGATTATGTGGTTATGTGGTTATATGGTTATATGGTTATGTGGTCATGTGGTTATGTCGTTATGTCGTTATATGGCTATGTGGTTATGTGGTTACGTGGTTATGTCGTTATATGGTTATGTGGTTATATGGTTTAATGGTTAAGTGGTTTAATGGTTATGTGGTTATGTGGATATGTGGTACGTGGTTATATGGTTATATGATTTAATTGTTATGTGGTTATGTGGTTTAATGGTTATATGGTTATGTTGTTATGTGATTATGTGGTTTTGTGTTTATCTGGTTATATCGTTTAATGGTTATATGGTTATATGGTTATATGGTTATATCATTATGTGGTTATATGGTTATATGGTTTAATGGTTATGTGGTTATGTGGTTTAATGATTATGTGGTTTAATGGTTATGTGTTTATGTGGTTACGTGGTTATGTGGTTATATGGTTATATGGTTATGTGGTCATGTGGTTATGTGGTTATATGGTTATGTAGTTATATGGTTATATGGTTATGTGGTTATATGGTTTAATGGTTATTTGGTTATGTGGATATATGTTTATATGGTTTAATTGTTACGTGGTTATGTGGTTTAATGGTTATATGGTTATGTGTTTATATGGTTATATGGTTATGTGGTTATGTGGTTATGTGGTGTTGTGGGTATGTGGTTATATGGTTTAATGGTTATATGGTTATATGGTTATATGGTTTAATGGTTATCTGGTTATGTGGTTTAATGTTTATGTGGTTTAATGGTTATGTGTTTATGTGGTTATGTGGTTATATGGTTATGTGGTTATATGGTTATATGGTTATGTGATTATATGGTTATATGGTTATATGGTTATGTGGTTATGTGGTTATATGGTTTAATGGTTATATGGTTATGTGGTTATATGGTTATGTGGTTATATGGTTATATGGTTATGTGGTTTAAGGTTATATGGTCATGTGGTTATGTGGTTATATGGTTATGTAGTTATATGGTTATATGTTTATGTGGTTATGTGGCTATGTGGTTATATGGTTTAATGGTTATATAGTTATGTGGTTATGTGGTTATGTGGTTATGTTGTTATGTGGTTATGTGGTTATGTGGTTATGTGGTTATATGTTTATAAGGTCATGTGGTTATGAGGTTATGTGGTTTAATGGCTATGTGGTTTAATGGTTATGTGGTTTAATGGTGATGCGATTATATGGTTATATGGTTATATGGTTATGTGGTTATGTGTTTATGTGGTTATATGGTTATGTGGTTATGTGGTTATGTGGTTATGTGGTTATGTGGTTATATGGTTATATGGTTTTACGGTTATATGGTTGTAAGGTTATATGTTTATATCGTTTGATGGTTTAATGTGGTTATATGGTTATATGGTTATGTGGTTATGTGGTTATATGGTTAGGTGGTTATATGGTTATGTCGTTATGTCGTTTTATGTGGTTATATGGTTTAATGGTTATCTGGTTATGTGGTTATATGGCTATATTGCTATATGGTTTAATGTTTATGTGGTTATGTGGTATAATGGTTATATGGTTATGTGGTCATGTGGTTATGTCGTTATGTCGTTATATGGCTATGTGGTTATGTGGTTACGTGGTTATGTCGTTATATGGTTATGTGGTTATATGGTTTAATGGTTATATGGTTATATGGTTATATGGTTATGTCGTTATGTGGTTATGGTTATGTGTTTATCAGGTTATATCGTTTAATGGTTATATGGTTATATGGTTATATGGTTATATGGTTATGTGGTTAAGTCGTTATGTGGTTATATGGTTATATGGTTATATGGTTATATGGTTTAATGGTTATATGGTTATTTGGTTATGTGGTTATATGGTTATATAGTTTAATGGTTACGTGGTTATATGGTTTAATGGTTATATGGTTATTGGTTATATGGTTATGTGGTTATGTGGTTTTGTGGTTATGTGGTTATATGGTTTAATGGTTGTATGGTTATGTTGTTATATGGTTATGTGGTTTAATGGTTATGTGGTTTAATGGTTATGTGTTTATGTGGTTATGTTGTTATGTGGTTATATGGTTATGTGGTTATATGGTGTTATATGGTTATGTGTTTTATATGGTTATATGGTTATACATATGGTTATGGTTATGTGGTTATGTGGTTATATGGTATTATATGGCGCCAAAAATTATGTGGTTATGGTTATGTGGTTATATGGTTATATGGTTATGGTTATATCTGTTATATGGTTATGTTATATGGACTTGATTTTTTATATGGTTATATATATGGTTTATATGGTTATATGGTTATATGGTTCATGTCGTTATGTGGTTCTATGGTTTAATGGTTATATGGTTTAATGGTTATATGGTTTGTGGTTATGTGTTATATGGTTATTTGGTTATGTGGTTTAATGTTAATGGTTATGTGTTTATGTGTTTATGTGGTTATGTGGTTATATGGTTATGTGGTTATATGGTTATGTGATTACATGGTTATATGGTTATGTGGTTATGTGGTTATGTGGTTATACGGTTTAATGGTTATATGGTTATGTGGTTATATGGTTATATGGTTATATGGTTATATGGTTATGTGGTTTAAGGTTATATGGTCATGTGGTTATGTGGTTATATGGTTATGTAGTTATATGGTTATATGTTTATGTGGTTATGTGGCTATGTGGTTATATGGTTTAATGGTTATATAGTTATGTGGTTATGTGGTTATGTGGTTATGTTGTTATGTGGTTATGTGGTTATGTGGTTATGTGGTTATATGTTTATAAGGTCATGTGGTTATGTGGTTATGTGGTTTAATGGTTATGTGGTTTAATGGTTATGTGTTTATGTGGTTATCTGGTTATGCGGTTACATGGTTATGTGGTTATATGGTTATATGGTTATGTGATTATATGGTTATATGGTTATATGGTTATGTGGTTATGTGTTTATGTGGTTATATGGTTATGTGGTTATGTGGTTATGTGGTTATATGGTTATATGGTTTTACGGTTATATGGTTGTAAGGTTATATGGTTATATCGTTTGATGGTTTAATGTGGTTATATGGTTATATGGTTATATAGTTATGTGGTTATGTGGTTATGTGGTTATATGGTTATGTCGTTATGTCGTTTTATGTGGTTATATGGTTTAATGGTTATCTGGTTATGTGGTTATATGGCTATATTGCTATATGGTTTAATGTTTATGTGGTTATGTGGTATAATGGTTATATGGTTATGTGGTTATGTCGTTATGTCGTTATATGGCTATGTGGTTATGTGGTTACGTGGTTATGTCGTTATATGGTTATGTGGTTATATGGTTTAATGGTTAAGTGGTTTAATGGTTATATGGTTATGTTGTTATGTGATTATGTGGTTTTGTGTTTATCAGGTTATATCGTTTAATGGTTATATGGTTATATGGTTATATGGTTATATCGTTATGTGGTTATATGGTTATATGGTTTAATGGTTATCTGGTTATGTGGTTTAATGATTATGTGGTTTAATGGTTATGTGGTTTACGTGGTTATGTGGTTATATGGTTATATGGTTATGTGGTTATGTGGTTATGTGGTTATATGGTTATGTAGTTATATGGTTATATGGTTATGTGGTTATGTGGATATATGTTTATATGGTTTAATTGTTACGTGGTTATGTGGTTTAATGGTTATATGGTTATGTGTTTATATGGTTATATGGTTATGTTGTTATGTGGTTATGTGGTTTTGTGGTTATGTGGTTATATGGTTTAATGGTTATATGGTTATATGGTTATGTCGTTATAAGTTTATATGGTTATGTGGTTATATGGTTATATGGTTTAATGGTTATACGGTTATGTGGTTATATGGTTATATGGTTTAATGGTTATATGGTTTAATGGTTATGTGTTTATGTGGTTTAATGGTTATGTGGTTTAATGGTTATGTGTTTATGTGGTTATGTGGTTATATGGTTATGTGGTTATATGGTTATATGGTTATGTGATTATATGGTTATATGGTTATATGGTTATGTCGTTATGTGGTTATATGGTTTAATGGTTATATGGTTATGTGGTTATATGGTTATGTGGTTATATGGTTATATGGTTATGTGGTTTAAGGTTATATGGTCATGTGGTTATGTGGTTATATGGTTATGTAGTTATATGGTTATATGTTTATGTGGTTATGTGGTTATGTGGTTATATGGTTTAATGGTTATATGGTTATGTGGTTATGTGGTTATGTTGTTATGTGGTTATGTGGTTATGTGGTTATGTGGTTATATGTTTATAAGGTCATGTGGTTATGTGGTTATGTGGTTTAATGGTTATGTGGTTTAATGGTTATGTGGTTATGTGGTTATGTCGTTATGTGGTTATGTGGTTATGTGGTTATATGGTTATGGTTATATGGTTATATGGTTATGTGATTATATGGTTATATGGTTATATGGTGATGTGGTTATGTGTTTATGTGGTTATATGGTTATGTGGTTATGTGGTTATGTGGTTATGTGGTTATATGGTTATATGGTTTTACGGTTATATGGTTGTAAGGTTATATGGTTATATCGTTTGATGGTTTAATGTGGTTATATGGTTATATGGTTATGTGGTTATGTGGTTATGTGGTTATGTGGTTATGTGGTTATATGGTTATATGTTGGTTATGTTATATGGTTATGGTTATATGGTTTAATGTTTATGTGGTTATGTGGTATAATGGTTATATGGTTATGTGGTTATATGGTTATATGGTTATATGGTTATATGGTTATGTGGTTATGTGGTTCTGTGGTTATGTGATTATATGGTTTAATGGTTATATGGTTATATGGTTATACGGTTATATGGTTGTAAGTTTATATGGTTATATCGTTTGATGGTCTAATGTGGATATATGGTTATATTTTTATGTGGTTATGTGGTTATGTGATTATATGGTTATGTGGTTATATGGTTATGTCGTTTTATGTGGTTGTATGGTTATATGGTTATGTGGTTATATGGTTATATGGCTATATGGTTTAATGGTTATGTGGTTATGGGGTTTAATGGTTATATGGTTATATGGTTATATGGTTATGTGGTTATGTCGTTATGTCGTTATGTCGTTATTTCGTTATGTGGTTATATTGTTATGTGGTTATATGTTTTAATGGTTATATGGTTATGTGGTTATACGGTTATATGGTTATATGGTTTAATGGTTATGTGGTTTAATGGTTATGTGGTTATTTGGTTATATGGTTACGTCGTTATGTGGTTATATGGTTATGTGGTTATATGGTTATGTCGTTATGTGGTTATATGGTTATGTGGTTATATGATTATATGTTTTAATGGTTATTTGGTTATATGGTTATATGGTTTAATCGTTATGTGGTTATGTGGTTTAATGGTTATATGGTTATATGGTTATATGGTTATATGGTTATGTGGTTATATGGTTATATGGTTTAATGGTTATGTGGTTTAATGGTTATGTGGTTATGTGGTTATGTGATTATGTGGTTATATTGTTATGTGGTTATATGGTTTAATGGTTATATGGTTATGTGGTTATATGGTTATGTGGTTATATGGTTATATGGTTATATGGTTATGTGGTTTAATGGTTATATGGTCATGCGGTTATGTGGTTATATGGTTATGTATTTATATGGTTATATGGTTATCTGGTTATGTTTATATGGTTTAATAGTTATGTGGTTGTGTTTATGTGGTTATGTGGTCATGTGATTATGTGGTTATGTGGTTATATGGTTATATGGTTATGTGGTCATGTGGTTATGTCGTTATGTCGTTATATGGCTATGTGGTTATGTGGTTACGTGGTTATGTCGTTATATGGTTATGTGGTTATATGGTTTAATGGTTATATGGTTTAATGGTTATGGTTATATGGTTATGTGGTTATATGGTTATATGATTTAATTGTTATGTGGTTATGTGGTTTAATGATTATATGGTTATGTTGTTATGTGGTTATATGGTTTTGTGGTTACGTGGTTATATGGTTTAATGGTTATATGGTTATATGGTTATATGGTTATGTCGTTATGTGGTTATATGGTTATATGGTTTAATGGTTATGTGGCTATGTGGTTTAATGATTATGTGGTTTAATGGTTATGTGTTTATGTGGTTATGTGGTTATGTGGTTATATGGTTATATGGTTATGTGGTTATGTGGTTATGTGGTTATATGGTTATGTAGTTATATGGTTATATGGTTATGTGGTTATATGGTTTGATGGTTATTTGGTTATGTGGATATATGTTTATATGGTTTAATTGTTAAGTGGTTATTTGGTTTAACGGTTATATGGTTATGTGTTTATATGGTTATATGGTTATGTGGTTATGTGGTTATGTGGTTATGTGGTTATGTGGTTATATGGTTTAATGGTTATATGGTTATATGGTTATATGGTTATGTCGTTATAAGTTTATATGGTTATGTGGTTATATGGTTATATGGTTATATGGTTTAATGGTTATACGGTTATGTGGTTATATGGTTATATGGTTTAATGGTTATATGGTTTAATGGTTATGTGGTTATGTGGTTTAATGTTTATGTGGTTTAATGGTTATGTGTTTATGTGGTTATGTGGTTATATGGTTATGTGGTTATATGGTTATATGGTTATGTGATTATATGGTTATATGGTTATATGGTTATGTGGTTATGTGGTTATATGGTTTAATGGTTATATGGTTATGTGGTTATATGGTTATGTGGTTATATGGTTATTTGGTTATGTGGTTTAATGGTTATATGGTCATGTGGTTATGTGGTTATATGGTTATGTAGTTATACGGTTATATGGTTATGTGGTTTTGTGGTTATATGGTTTAATGGTTATATAGTTATGTGGTTATGTGGTTATGTTGTTATGTGGTTATGTGGTTATGTGGTTATGTGGTTATATGTTTATAAGGTCATGTGGTTATGAGGTTATGTGGTTTAATGGTTATGTGGTTTAATGGTTATGTGGTTTAATGGTTATGTGGTTTAATGGTTATGTGTTTATGTGGTTATCTGGTTATGCGGTTACATGGTTATGTGGTTATATGGTTATATGGTTATGTGATTATATGGTTATATGGTTATATGGTTATGTGGTTATGTGTTTATGTGGTTATATGGTTATGTGGTTATGTGGTTATGTGGTTATGTGGTTATGTGGTTATATGGTTATATGGTTTTACGGTTATATGGTTGTAAGGTTATATGGTTATATCGTTTGATGGTTTAATGTGGTTATATGGTTATATGGTTATGTGGTTATGTGGTTATATGGTTAGGTGGTTATATGGTTATGTCGTTATGTCGTTTTATGTGGTTATATGGTTTAATGGTTATCTGGTTATGTGGTTATATGGCTATATTGCTATATGGTTTAATGTTTATGTGGTTATGTGGTATAATGGTTATATGGTTATGTGGTCATGTGGTTATGTCGTTATGTCGTTATATGGCTATGTGGTTATGTGGTTACGTGGTTATGTCGTTATATGGTTATGTGGTTATATGGTTTAATGGTTAAGTGGTTTAATGGTTATGTGGTTATGTGGATATGTGGTACGTGGTTATATGGTTATATGGTTTAATTGTTATGTGGTTATGTGGTTTAATGGTTATATGGTTATGTTGTTATGTGATTATGTGGTTTTGTGTTTATCTGGTTATATCGTTTAATGGTTATATGGTTATATGGTTATATGTTTATATGGTTATATCGTTATGTGGTTATATGGTTATATGGTTTAATGGTTATGTGGTTATGTGGTTTAATGATTATGTGGTTTAATGGTTATGTGTTTATGTGGTTACGTGGTTATGTGGTTATATGGTTATATGGTTATGTGGTCATCTGGTTATGTGGTTATATGGTTATGTAGTTATATGGTTATATGGTTATGTGGTTATGTGGATATATGTTTATATGGTTTAATTGTTACGTGGTTATGTGGTTTAATGGTTATATGGTTATGTGTTTATATGGTTATATGGTTATGTGGTTATGTGGTTATGTGGTTATGTGGTTATGTGGTTATATGGTTTAATGGTTATATGGTTATATGGTTATGTCGTTATAAGTTTATATGGTTATGTGGTTATATGGTTATATGGTTTAATGGTTATACGGTTATGCGGTTATATGGTTATATGGTTTAATGGTTATGTGGTTTAATGTTTATGTAGTTTAATGGTTATGTGTTTATGTGGTTATGTGGTTATGTGGTTATATGGTTATGTGGTTATATGGTTATATGGTTATGTGATTATATGGTTATATGGTTATATGGTTATGTCGTTATGTGGTTATATGGTTTAATGGTTATATGGTTATGTGGTTATATGGTTATGTGGTTATATGGTTATATGGTTATGTGGTTTAATGGTTATATGGTCATGCGGTTATGTGGTTATATGGTTATGTATTTATATGGTTATATGGTTATCTGGTTATGTTTATATGGTTTAATAGTTATATTGTTATGTAGTTATGTGGTTATGTTGTTATGTGGTTATGTGGTTATGTGGTTATGTGGTTATATGGTTATATGTTTATAAGGTTATGTTGTTATGTGGTTATATTGTTTAATGGTTATATGGTTATATGGTTATATGGTTATGTGGTTTAATGGTTATGTGGTTTAATGGTTATGTGGTTATGTGGTTATATGGTTACATGGTTATGTGGTTATATGGTTATATGGTTATGTGATTATATGGTTATATGGTTATATGGTTATGTGGTTATGTGTTTATGTGGTTATATGGTTATGTGGTTATATGGTTATGTGGTTATGTGGTTATGTGGTTATATGGTTATATGGTTATATGGTTATACGGTTATATGGTTGTAAGGTTATATGGTTATATCGTTTGATGGTTTAATATGGATATATGGTTATATGGTTATATGGTTATGTGGTTATGTGGTTATGGTTATATGGTTATATGGTTATGTCGTTTTATGTGGTTATATGGTTTAATGGTTATATGGTTATGTGGTTATATGGATATATTGTTATATGGTTTAATGGCTATGTGGTTATGTGGTTTAATGGTTATATGGTTATGTGGTTATATGGTTATGTGGTTATGTGGTTATGTGGTTATGTGGTTATGTGGTTATATGGTTATGTCGTTATATGGTTATGTGGTTATATGGTTTAATGGTTATATGGTTTAATGGTTATGTGGTTATGTGGTTATGTGGTTATATGGTTTAATGGTTATGTGGTTATGTGGTTTAATGGTTATATGGTTATGTTGTTATGTGGTTATGTGGTTATGTGGTTATGTGGTTATATGGTTTAATGGTTATATGGTTATATGGTTATATGGTTATATGGTTATATGGTTATGTGGTTATATGGTTATATGGTTTAATGGTTATGTGGTTATG
Organism: Trachythela sp. YZ-2020; assembly: GCA_016169945.1. NCBI lineage: Eukaryota > Metazoa > Cnidaria > Anthozoa > Malacalcyonacea > Clavulariidae > Trachythela > Trachythela sp. YZ-2020. Next base: position 33,407 of record JADLSH010000080.1, read on the forward strand.
TGGTTTAATGGTTATGTGGTTTAATGGTTATGTGGTTTATATGGTTATGTGGTTATGTGTATGGTTATGTGGTTATGTGGTTATATGGTTATGTGGTTATATGGTTATGTAGTTATATGGTTATATGGTTATATGGTTATGTGGTTATATGGTTATATGGTTTAATGGTTATATGGTTATGTGGTTATATGGTTATATGGTTATGTGGTTATATGGTTATATGGTTATGTGGTTATGTGGTTATGTGGTTATATGGTTATGTGGTTATGTGGTTATGTGGTTATATGGTTATATGGTTATGTGGTTATGTGGTTATATGGTTATGTGGTTATATGGTTATATGGTTTAATGGTTATACGGTTATGTGGTTATATGGTTATATGGTTTAATGGTTATATGGTCTAATGGTTATGTGGTTATGTGGTTTAATGGTTATGTGGTTTAATGGTTATGTGGTTATATGGTTTAATGGTTATATGGCTATGTGGTTATATGGTTATATGGTTATTTGGTTATATGATTATATGGTTATATGGTTATATGGTTATATGGTTACATGGTTAAGTGGTTATATGGTTATGTGGTTATATGGTTATATGGTTATGTGGTTATGGTTATATGGTTATGTGGTTTAATGGTTATATGGTCATGTGGTTATGTGGTTATATGGTTATGTGGTTATATGGTTATATGGTTATATGGTTATGTGGTTATGTGGTTATATGGTTTAATGGTTATATGGTTATGTGGTTATGTGGTTATGTTGTTATATGGTTATGTGGTTATGTGGTTATGTGGTTATGTGGTTATATGGTTATATGGTTATGTGGTTATGCGGTTATTTGGTTTAATGGTTATGTGGTTTAATGGTTATATGTTTTTGTGGTTATGTGGTTATATGGTTATATGGTTATGTGGTTATATGGTTATGTGGTTATATGGTTATGTGGTTATATGGTTATATGGTTATGTGGTTATATGGTTATGTGGTTATATGGTTATATGGTTATATGGTTATGTGGTTATGGTTATGTGGTTATGTGGTTATATGGTTATGTGGTTATATGGTTATATGGTTTTATGGTTATATAGTTATGTGGTTATATGTTATATGGTTATATGGTTATATGGTTATATGGTTATATGGTTATGTGGTTATGTGGTTATATGGTTATGTGGTTATATGGTTATGTCGTTTTATGTGGTTATATGGTTTAATGGTTATATGGTTATGTGGTTATATGGTTATATGGCTATATGGTTTAATGTTTATGTGGTTATGTGGTTTAATGGTTATATGGTTATGTGGTTATATGGTTATATGGTTATATGGTTATGTGGTTATGTGGTTATGTGGTTATGTGGTTATATGGTTTAATGGTTATATGGTTATATGGTTATATGGTTATACGGTTATATGGTTGTAAGGTTATATGGTTATATCGTTTGATGGTTTAATATGGATATATGGTTATATGGTTATATGGTTATGTGGTTATGTGGTTATGTGGTTATGTGGTTATATGGTTATGTCGTTTTATGTGGTTGTATGGTTATATGGTTATATGGCTATATGGTTTAATGATTATGTGGTTATGTGGTTTAATGGTTATATGGTTATGTGGTTATATGGTTATGTGGTTATATGGTTATGTGGTTATGTCGTTATGTCGTTATGTCGTTATATTGTTATGTGGTTATGTGGTTATATGGTTTAATGGTTATATGGTTATGTGGTTATACGGTTATATGGTTATATGGTTTAATGGTTATGTGGTTTAATGGTTATGTGGTTATTTGGTTATATGGTTACGTCGTTATGTGGTTATATGGTTATGTGTTATATGGTTATATGGTTATGTGGTTATATGGTTATATGGTTATGTGGTTATGTGGTTATATGGTTTAATGGTTATTTGGTTATATGGTTATATGGTTATATGGTTTAATGGTTATGTGGTTATGTGGTTTAATGGTTATATGGTTATATGGTTATGTGGTTATATGGTTATATGGTTATATGGTTATGTGGTTATGTCGTTATGTAGTTTTGTGGTTATATGGTTATGTGGTTATGTGGTTATATGGTTATGTAGTTATATGATTATATGGTTATGTGGTTATATGGTTTAATGGTTATGTAGTTATGTGGTTATATGGTTATATGGTTATATGGTTATATGGTTATCTGGTTATGTGGTTATATGGTTTAATGGTTATATGGTTATGTGGTTATATGGTTATGTGGTTATATGGTTATATGGTTATGTCGTTATGTCGTTATGTGGTTATATTGTTATATGGTTATGTGGTTAAGCGTTTATGTGGTTATGTGGTTATATGGTTATATGGTTATATGGTTATATGGTTATATGGTTATGTGGTTATATGGTTTAATGGTTATATGGTTATGTGGTTATATGGTTATGTGGTTATGTGGTTATATGGTTTAATGGTTATATGGTTATGTGGTTATATGGTTATATGGTTATGTGTTATGTGGTTATGTGGTTTAATGGTTATGTGGTTATGTGGTTATATGGTTATATGGTTATGTGGTTATGTGGTTATGTGGTTATGTGGTTTATGTGGTTATGTGGTTATATGGTTTAATGGTTATATGGTTATGTGGTTATATGGTTATATGGTTATATGGTTATGTGGTTATGTGGTTATGGTTATATATGGTTATGTGGTTATATGGTTATATGGTTATATGGTTATATGGTTATGTAGTTATATGGTTATATGTGGTTATGGTTATGTGGTTATATGGTTATATTTTTATGTGGTTATGTGGTTATATGGTTATGTGGTTATATGGTTATGTCGTTTTATGTGGTTGTATGGTTATATGGTTATATGGCTATATGGTTTAATGATTAAGTGGTTATGTGGTTTAATGGTTATGTGGTTATATGGTTATGTGGTTATATCGTTATGGGGTTATGTCGTTATGTCGTTATGTCGTTATATTGTTATGTGGTTATGTGGTTATATGGTTTAATGGTTATATGGTTATGTGGTTATACGGTTATATGGTTATATGGTTTAATGGTTATGTGGTTATGTGGTTATATGGTTATATGGTTATATGGTTATGTGGTTATATGGTTATGTGTTATATGGTTATATGGTTATGTGGTTATGTGGTTATGTAGTTATGTGGTTATGTGATTATATGTTTTAATGGTTATTTGGTTATATGGTTATATGGTTTAATGGTTATGTGGTTATGTGGTTTAATGGTTATATGGTTATATGGTTATGTGGTTATATGGTTATATGGTTATGTGGTTATGTGGTTATGTGGTTTTGTGGTTATGTGGTTATGTGGTTATGTGGTTATATGGTTATATGGTTATATGGTTATATGGTTATATGGTTATATGGTTATGTGGTTATATGGTTTAATGGTTATATGGTTATGTGGTTATATGGTTATATGGTTATATGGTTATGTGGTTATGTGGTTATATGGTTATGTGGTTATATGGTTATATGGTTATATGGTTTAATGGTTATGTGGTTATGTGGTTTAATGGTTATATGGTTATATGGTTATGTGGTTATATGGTTATATGGTTATGTGGTTATGTCGTTATGTGGTTTTGTGGTTATATGGTTATGTGGTTATATGGTTATATGGTTATGTGGTTATATGGTTATATGTTATATGGTTATGTGGTTATATGGTTTAATGGTTATGTGGTTATGTGGTTATATGGTTATATGGTTATATGGTTATATGGTTATCTGGTTATGTGGTTATATGGTTTAATGGCTATATGGTTATGTGGTTATATGGTTATGTGGTTATATGGTTATATGGTTATGTCGTTATGTCGTTATGTAGTTTTGCGGTTATATGTTTATGTGGTTATAGGGTTATATGGTTATGTGATTATATGGTTATATGGCTATATGGTTATATGGTTATATGGGTATGTGGTTATATGGTTATATGTTTAATGGTTATGTGGTTATGTGGTTTAATGGTTATGTGGTTATATGGTTATGTGTTTATGGTTATGTGGTTATGTGGTTATGTGGTTATATGGTTATGTGGTTATGTGGTTATGTGGTTATGTGGTTATGTAGTTATATGGTTATATGGTTATGTGGTTATATGGTTTAATGGTTATTTGGTTATGTGGTTATATGTTTATATGTTTTAATTGTTACGTGGTTATGTGGTTTAATGGTTATATGGTTATGTGTTTATATGGTTATATGGTTATGTGGTTATGTGTGTTTGTGGTTATGTGGTTATATGGTTTAATGGTTATATGGTTATGTGGTTATATGGTTATGTGGTTATAAGGTTATATGGTTATATGGTTTAATGGTTATATGGTTATGTGGTTATATGGTTATATGGTTATATGGTTTAATGGTTATATGGTTTAATGGTTATGTGTTTATGTTGTTTAATGGTGATATGGTTATGTGGTTATGTGGTTATATGGTTATGTGGTTATATGGTTATATGGTTATGTGGTTATATGGTTATATGGTTATATGGTTATCTGGTTATGTGGTTATATGGTTTAATGGTTATATGGTTATGTGGTTATATGGTTATGTGGTTATATGGTTATATGTTTATGTGGTTTAATGGTTATATGGTCTTGCGGTTATGTGGTTATATGGTTATGTATTTATATGGTTATATGTTTATGTGGTTATGTGGCTATGTGGTTATATGGTTTAATGGTTATATAGTTATGTGGTTATGTGGTTATGTTGTTATGTGGTTATGTGGTTATGTGGTTATGTGGTTATATGTTTATAAGGTTATGTGGTTATGTGGTTATATTGTTTAATGGTTATATGGTTATATGGTTATGTGGTTTAATGGTTATGTGGTTTAATGGTTATGTGTTTATGTGGTTATGTGGTTATGTGGTTACATGGTTATGTGGTTATATGGTTATATGGTTATGTGATTATATGGTTATATGGTTATATGGTTATGTGGTTATGTGTTTATGTGGTTATATGGTTATGTGGTTATGTGGTTATGTGGTTATGTGGTTATGTGGTTATATGGTTATATGGTTTTACGGTTATATGGTTGTAAGGTTATATGGTTATATCGTTTGATGGTTTAATGTGGTTATATGGTTATATGGTTATGTGGTTATGTGGTTATGTGGTTATATGGTTAAGTGGTTATATGGTTATGTCGTTTTATGTGGTCATATGGTTTAATGGTTATATGGTTATGTGGTTATATGGTTATATGGCTATATGTTTTAATGTTTATGTGGTTATGTGGTTTAATGGTTATATGGTTATGTGGTTATATGGTTATATGGTTATATGGTTATATGGTTATGTGGTTATGTGGTTCTGTGGTTATGTGGTTATATGGTTTAATGGTTATATGGTTATATGGTTATACGGTTATAAGGTTGTAAGGTTATATGGCTATATCGTTTGATGGTCTAATGTGGATATATGGTTATATTTTTATGTGGTTATGTGGTTATATGGTTATGTGGTTATATGGTTATGTCGTTTTATGTGGTTGTATGGTTATAAGGTTATATGGCTATATGGTTTAATGATTATGTGGTTATGTTTTTTAATGGTTATATGGTTATGTGGTTATATGGTTATGTGGTTATATCGTTATGTGGTTATGTCGTTATGTCGTTATGTGGTTATATTGTTATGTGGTTATGTGGTTATATGGTTTAATGGTTATATGGTTATGTGGTTATACGGTTATATGGTTATATGGTTTAATGGTTATGTGGTTTAATGGTTATGTGGTTATTTGGTTATATGGTTACGTCGTTATGTGGTTATATGGTTATGTGTTATATGGTTATATGGTTATGTCGTTATGTGGTTATATGGTTATGTGGTTATGTGATTATATGTTTTAATGGTTATTTGGTTATATGGTTATATGGTTTAATCGTTATGTGGTTATGTGGTTTAATGGTTATATGGTTATATGGTTATGTGGTTATATGGTTATATGGTTATGTGGTTATGTCGTTATGTAGTTTTGTGGTTATATGGTTATGTGGTTATGTGATTATATGGTTATATGGCTATATGGTTATATGATTATATGGTTATGTGGTTATATGGTTTAATGGTTATTTGGTTATGTGGTTATATGGTTATATGGCTATATGGTTATATGGTTATCTGGTTATGTGGTTATATGGTTTAATGGTTATATGGTTATGTGGTTATATGGTTATGTGGTTATATGGTTATATGGTTATGTGGTTATGTCGTTATGTAGTTTTGTGGTTATATGGTTATGTGGTTATAGGGTTATATGGTTATGTGATTATATGGTTATATGGCTATATGGTTATATGGTTATCTGGTTATGTGGTTATATGGTTTAATGGTTATATGGTTATGTGGTTATGTGGTTATGTGGTTATGTGGTTATGTGGTTATGTGGTTATGTGGTTATGTGGTTATGTGGTTATATGGTTTAATGGTTATGTGGTTATGTGGTTTAATGGTTATGTGGTTATATGGTTATATGGTTATATGGTTATGTGGTTATATGGTTATGTGGTTATGTCGTTATATGGTTATGTGGTTATATGGTTTAATGGTTAAGTGGTTTAATGGTTATGTGGTTATGTGGATATGTGGAACGTGAGTGGCAATGGTGGGTCTATACGTCACCCTAGAAATTGTTAAGAAATGTTAAGAAATATTGCGGAATAAAAAAGCCAAATCCAAATCCCAAATCCAAATCCCAAATCCATGGTTATATGGTTATGTGGTTATGTGGTTTTGTGGTTATGTGGTTATACCTACAATACATTCTAAGCTCCTTCTTAAAGTCAAAGACATAATTTTCTTTAACTTGGTCATTGTACCATGTTTCAAAAGCCTTTTTAGCTTCTTTAGACTTCATTGTGTCTGGACTATAGTCCTCGATAGGGGGCATAGGTCCTATGTAATTTTGGTTTTCGGGTTTGTTAAAATAATGAGGAAAGTACCCCTTTTTGAGTTCTGTTAATCCAAATGTTTTAGGAAAATCTACCAAAGGTAACGGTACAAAGCTTAAACTGTCAATGAACCTTCTTCCACCATAAAAAGACATGTACATAATTTTTGTACCGTTGTAAATGGAATCTGGGGTATCAGAAGTGTGGTTCTCAATCAGATATTTTAGTATAAACTGGTTATCAAATGCTTTGGCATTATGAGCTATGAAAGTATAATTATCAAACTTTTTTAAAAGTATAAACTCACAAAAGTCTTTGATGTTATTAAAACAGTACTCGGTACCGTCAAAGGTCCAAGCGTGTACATAATTAACTATGTGCGTACCAGTGTCCTGGGATGTCTCGAAGTCGTAGAACAAATATTTTTCCGTACTTGTCTTACAACATTTACACCAGTCCACACGAGATTCATATAAATCTTCACACTCTTTTTTGTTACCGTTTGTACAATTACCGCCCTTAGTTTCCTTGTTTACCATGAAACATTGGTGGGTTGTTTGGTCGTTGTAATCTTTACAGTTACTACAAACAGAAAATCCACATATGTGATCCTTTAGAAGTATTGTTCCTGTTAATTTTCTTTTACAATAAGCACATTTTTAAACAGTATCACATAATATGTTCTCTTTCCCAGATTTTGTAGCCCTATTTCTTTTGTGCTCATCAAAACAAGCGCGACCAAAGAATGTTCTGTTACAATCATCACACTCTATAACAGCCTCGTTGTTCTCTTTACAACCACTATTAGACTTAAAACACCCCAAACATTTTACTGGACACTTATGGCAGTCTCTATTTCCGAAAGGCTTATTACATATATCACAGAAGTTATTTTTACTTAAAAACCCTGACATGCTTGTAATTACATCAAAATGGTTTATGTTTTTGTACAAATAAATTACACCACCATCAAGTGGTCCCTTGCTTAAAAGGACCCTGTTAAAATCTTCACTATTAATAACAGTTATTTGAACACCAAGATGTAGGGCAAACTTTGTAATATCTTCAAGAGTACTTCCAAACTCGTTGATATCAACATCTGCTTCTTCATGAAGTTTTATGGCTTGGTCCTTTTGTAGTTTTCTAGACTTATTAAAACCATTCTTGATCTGGGACTTTGTCCATTTTCCGGGATTAATTTTAGCCAACGCAGTCACGATAGCGCGGGCTGCACACATTCCGTCATCATTGGCTATTGAAATTATGGATTTTTTCATCCTGGTATTGTTCTTAGTAATCCTTAACCTACCCATTCCCCGAGGTATTTTTATACCTTGAACATCAATGATAAGCTCTTCTAAAGGAACCTCCTTATACTCGACAAATTCTATGAGGCGCTTTAAAAACCCGGGAGTGATACCTTCTTGAGGTATTGTAACATATTTTGTACTTATTGGTTTATGCCAAACAAGGTGTGAAAGTATTAACCTAATCTTATCACCGGGTTTCAAATTTTTCTCGATGATAAATTTGTTTAATGCCCCTAAAAAAACATCCTCAGGGTCAACATAACCATTAATTTTAGCTTTGTACTGTACAAAGTATGTAGTAAATTTAGCATTGGTGCGGTCTGAAAGTTTACTTAGTTCAAATGGTTTGTTTTTAGTCATTAAACTTGGTTCTTTTTTACTTTTACTTTTACTTTGACCTATGACTTGTCTTCTTTCCTCTTGGATCTTAATTTCACGGTCCCAAAGATCTAACATCTTTCCAGCATCTATATGCACTTTAGACTGTTTAAAGATCTTATTTAGCTTCCTCTCCAACTTCTTTCTAACTGCCTTGTTCTTCTTACCACCATGCCACATTCTGGTTTCGTCCTCGACAAACTTTTGATGGGCTTCTTGCTTTTTAATCTCCCGCTCCCACTTAGCGGTCTCCTTGCTTAATTTTTTCGCATTGAATTTAATCCAACGTTGAGCTTCTTTCTGTTGCTCTTTTAGTACCTTATTACGTATGGTAATAAGTCTTTTTGCTTGGGCTTTTCTTGAATAACCCGTTAACGACACATTGTTGCTGTTCATTTATTTAAATGTATTAATAAAGGGTATCTCTTAGATATTCATTTTTAATTTTTTAGCGTTGTATTTTTTTAACACATTGTTGCTGTTCGGAAATTTTATTTTCTTTTTGAAAATAAAATTATATTTTTTCATTTAGCTTATAACACAACACTTATCACCAAACCGATTCCTAATCCAAATCCAACTAATCCCAACGCCACATGTTTATATTTGTCCATTTCTAAAAGTTGTCGTCGCATTGCTGTAATCCTATCCTTTTTAGCAGCCTGGTTCTCGTACCATTTGTTTTTCGCAGCTGTTAATTTTTCCATAGCAATGTTATGTCTTTTAATCTCTGTCTGATACCCTTTGTACGACACATTGTTACTGTTCATTTATTTAAATGTATTAATAAAGGGTATCTCTTAGATATTCATTTTTAATTGGTTTTTTAACACATTGTTGCTGTTCGAAATTTTATTTTCTTTTTGAAAATAAAATTATTTTTTTTCATTTAGCTTACAACACAACACTTAGCACCCACCCGGTTGTTAGTCCAACTAATCCCACCGCCACATGCTTGTACTCGTCCATTTCTGTTGACGGTTGATAATAATCCTCCAAGATAGGTTGTTTCGTAAACACCTTACCATTGTGTGTAATCTTTTGGAGTTCCAACAATGACTTATTAACAGAGTTCATATCACTATTAGCGTCCAAAAGTTGTCGTCGCATTGCTGTAATCCTATCCTTTTTAGCAGCCTGGTTTTCGTACCATTTGTTTTTCGCAGCTGTTAATTCTTCCATAGCAATGTTATGTCTTTTAATCTCTGTCTGATACCCTTTGTGGTCCAAAAGTCTAAACAGGTAACCAGCTCCTGTAAACGCCACCGCATTAAATATTCCAGATAATGCAATTGTCGTCGCCATTTTATTTTACTCTTTGAATGGATTTTCTGGTAGCATCTTCTTTGCTTCCAACATCTTAATAACACTCGTACTGATACCAAACGCGGCAGCCAGTTTCAAGAGTCCCTCCATTGTACTAGGGATACTCAATGAATCCTTCATTAATTTTTTACTGACATACGAGACACCAACTGCCCCTGCCACAATTAGTAGTGAGTCATATAACTCTTTTGGTAAATCTTTAAAAACACCAGCCATTATATTTTATTATACTGTATTAATAAAAGAATGAACAAAGTTAAAGAACTTTTACCTGGGTTTGAGAAGATAAATTACTCTCAAATACGAGGGCCTAAAAAACAAAACATCTTTACATTAACACCAACAGAAATATCTGAAAACCAAGAACTTTACGTTAACATTCCAAAGTTGTATGAGAATGTGTGTTTGGTTCCTGGATCTCTATATATTGTAGGGTCGTTTAAAAGTAAAAACACCAAGTCCTGGTTTCTAAACAACCTCGCTAGTCTCTTACAAAAAAGTCTAGAGATAACGGTTGACGGACAAGTAGTGTACGACAACATAGGTGAAAGTCACTATGAAGTCTACAAAGCACTTTGGGAAACCGAAGAAAAAAGGAAATGTCTGATCAGTCAAGGGGTTGCCAACGAGAACACTCGTAAAATAATGAGCGGTGATGACTCTGGTGACAAAGCTGTGAAAGCGGATAAGTACTTTGGTGAGCTTTTCAAAACCAAAGTTCACATTCCTTTGGGTAAGATTTTGAACGACCAAGGGTTATATGCTCCCTATGGTATGAAATCAAGTATAAGGTACAAAATTACACTACCACCTGCCACAGAAATTATGAAGGCACAATCTGGCCAAGCAGTCGCAGGTTACACTGTCGAAGACCTACATCTCGAATACGAAACAATCGCATCCTCAGAAATGTACCAACAAGCATTAAACTCTTACAATGTTGGAAGGTCACTAATTTACGAGCAAGTGATGTTGATGAAAAAAGAGACCTGGAGTAAGGACTCAACATTAGTAAATTTAAACATTAATGTACCACGAAAGTCAATGAGGGGCATCGTACTTCTGTTTCGAGATGACACTGTGGACTCCGAACACTATGTATATCCAAACATATCGTCTGTAAAAGTGGCCATCGAAGGCACTCCAAACTCATTGTACTCTCAAGGTCTCGAGGAACACAACCTCTTTAGATCTGCAGAGAACTTCTTCCTGGATTACACCACAGACACACTAAACATAAATGACTTTTATACTGACAACAAGTTTGCACTTGTAATAGACATGAGAACAGTTTGTGACAAAACAGTTGCCGGGATAGGGCGAAAAATCCTCAACACACAGGACGGTGTGCTCTTAGAAATTAAGAAAAGAGTTACCGCAAAGGATCTGACATGTTATATATACATTATATCTGACGGTGTGATAAACATTGTTGGGAAACAACTAGAAAGCATAGAGTTTTAAGCTGTAAAAATTTTGTAATAATATTTAAAAAAGTTTTCCAATCCTAAATAAGGATTAGAAAGCTGGCTTCGCGTATGTTTTTACACAAAATAACCACTTCGCTCACTCTTACTCACTTCGTTCGCTAATAGTGGTAATGATAGGGGGTTCCTCTATTTGAGGTTTTTGGGGAACAGTAGTAACTTTTTCATATCTTTTAAGTCTAGACGTAACAAATGTAATCTGTAGGTTACCCTCTATTCCATCTTTTCCGCTTGCTATTTGCAGTCCTGTAAGAAATTTTTTACGGATGTCAATATCCTCATTAAACAGATCACCATTGTGTTGTATTTGTAGTTTACTTGGTTTACAACCCATTTAGTTACAAATATTTATTGCCTTAGTCTAAATTTATAAGGGTGGGTGCTTTCATTACTTTTGGTTCTTTTGGTGGTGGATCTTCCTTTGGAGGGACTTCCTTTCTACTAGTACAATAATTCCATTGACTTCCTAACCCTAAAATAATACTGACAAATTTAAACATTAGTGAATAGTTTATTTCGCTATCACTTTGGTCGCATGATTTTGTTGTGTCGCTTCGCTCCGCTGGTTTTGGTAGCTTTCTTTTCTTCGCTTTTTGTGACAAATCACTTAGTTTTTCGCAGGCAACTTTTCTTTCGGGATCGGTTTCTGTAATAGGATCTGTTATATATTCGCTCATATTTTATTCTATGGTAATAAGAAAAACTTCATAATATAACCACTGATATTACTAATAGTGCTTGTAATTCTAGATTGTTTGTGTCGTCGCATTGCTGTAATCCTTTCCTTTTTATCAGATTGGTTCTCGTACCATTTGTTTTTTGCAGCTGTTAATTTTTCCATTGTAATGTTGAATCTTTTAATCTCTGTCTGATACCTATCAGTTTCTGTAATAGGATCTGTTATATATTCGCTCATATTTTATTCTATGGTAAAAATAAAAACTTCATAATATAACCTGTTAACGCTGATAATACTAATAGTGCTGATAATGTGTAGTCTGAAGAATAATCTGGGTTATCTTGGACAACCTCGGGAGAGTTTGGAAGAGTAGTGGGAGAGTTTGGGAGAGTAGTGGGAGAGTTTGGGAGAGTAGTGGGAGAGTTTGGGAGAGTAGTGGGAGAGTTTGGGAGAGTAGTGGGAGTGTTTGGGAGAGTGGTGGGAGTGTTTGGGAGAGTGGTGGGAGAGTTTGGGAGAACCTTGGGAGAGTTTGAATCCTTGTTAATATGACCATTGTGACCAAATGTCATTCCCTTACCAACTACCGTTAAAATGTTGTTGTAACCCGGTATTTTTTGTTTTAATATTATCATGTCGCTTGGAATAAGGATGACACCGGGACTAATAGCAAAGTTTAAAATTACATTAGTACTCTTTATGGCATTTCTCATATTAGATATGGTAACAGTTTGATCGTCCTGTATAATAGTGTCCTCTACTAGTTTTTTAAAGACTTCTTGTGTTTGTGTTGACATTGCACCATTTCCTATGATTGACCATCTGGTACTTGCCTGCGCACCAAGCACACAATACACATAAGATTCGATACTTTGTTGGAATAACAGTTGTCCAGTTTGTGTTAATCCTGTTGACTCTGTTGCAATGAACAGTTTGTAGTCGTCCAGACTTTTAATAGTACGATCACCACGCTTTTCGTATCTAATCCCTGTTTGTCCATACTTACTAATTTCGGTTTGTAATTTTTAACACTCCCTCGTGGTTGTTTTGCTAACCAAGTACCTATCTGTTCCATTCCGTGATGAAATTCTGTAGTCCATGCGTACACAACAGGAATGTTATTGTTTACTAAATCTTTTATACTTTGATCCAAGTACCTATTCATCTTACTAGGATTTCTAATGAACCTACGCATGTGGTAATACAAGTGATACTTAGCTAAGGAAACAACTATTGGATTTTCAGACTCAAAATGTTTGGTACTAACTCCACAAACATAGGTTGTAATGTAAGCAGCCAAACAAGCAGCCAGATATGAATTTTCTGTGTAGTCATTAAACTTTTCCATATTGTTAGTGATAACCAAATCTGGAAAGGTTGCGTCAAAACTCCTTGAACTGTTAACAAAAATGTTCATGGTTTTTGGGTTTCTAGTGAATACCCCTCGTGTAAAAGGTTGTACTACCCCCTTAGTATTCCAAATTCTAGGCTGCCAGTCCAATGCCCATCCAAAAGCAAAACTCTTAGCCTTTATATCGTACGCTCTTTTGTTATGGACGAACATTGTCCGCACAAAGAGTGTGTTTCCTTTGTAATCCTTTACAGGTTGAAACATAAACTTATCGACATCTGCATAGGGGTATTTTTTTTTGAATGCTTGTTGACTAGTCATTTTATTTTACTTAAAATAAAATGTCAAAGTTAACTGTATTCGTACCAAACAACAAAAAAGATGTGTATTTGGATATCTTTCAGACTAACAAACGCCATTTGTATCTTAGATCGGCAACCATATTTTGGGAGTTCCATAATGTTCCGAGATATCAAATACAACTTGGAACTGATACAATTATTATAAGCAAAGGATACTGGTCATTTGCTGGTATTCAAAAGAAACTTAAAGACGAAGATATCACACTCATTGCAAATCATCACGACTCTACATGCTCGATAAAAGCCCTAAAATCTTTGTCCCTCTTAGATCTTGGACCTCTATTAGGTTTTGAACAGAACACTGTGTTAACCAAAGATATCTGGCATACGAGTCCAAACCATGTTAATGTTAACCATGGTTTAAAATATGTCAACATCGAATGTAGTATCGTAGACACATTTCAAAACTTCGACACTAACGGTAAACAAAGTCAGATAATAGCATCGTTACCAGTTTCCATATCGCAACCATTAATAGACACCTCGTCATTTTACGACAACATAAACTCAGAAACCCCTGTGGTCCAAAGCTTTAATTCCTTATCGTTTAGACTAACAACTAACAGCGACTTCCCTGTAAACATGAGTGCATTGTTAGAATTAGAGTTAGTTTAAATGTTTACAGTAAAACACTTTTTTACAACACTTTTTTACAACACTTTTAGAAATGTGTTTCAAAATTTTATGAACAAATAAAAAACTATGAGTTTTGAAACAGAACAAGGTCTTAGGGAATTATATCATTCTCCAGGGACGGGGTTTCAGTCTGTAGAAAGATTGTACCAGAAAGCAAAGGAGGAGGGCTTAAATGTCACGCGAAAGCAAGTTAAAGATTGGATACTAACGCAGGGTACTTACACAACTACGAAGCAAAAAAGTGGGACGCATGTCTATCGTAAAACTATTGTTAGTGATCTTGGAGAACAACTACAATTAGACTTGGTCGATATGACAGAAGGTCGTAAGGGTAGTAATGATGGTTACCGTTGGATTTTAACCTCGATAGAGATTTTGTCTAGATATGCTTTTACAGAACCTAGCAAAACAAAAGGTGGTGTCGATGTTTCAAATGCTATGGAAAAAATACTTGGTGAGTTTAAAGTTAGGTTTGGTAAGTACCCCGATGTTGTCCAATACGACGATGGTAATGAGTTTAAAAACAAGCATGTCAATGCGTTACTGGACAAACTTGGAATAAAACATTTTACTACGCTCATTAGGAGAGGTGGCAAGGCATTCTTTAACAGAAAGGCTGCCCTTGTGGAGAGACTAAACAGGACTCTAAAAACAACGATGTGGAAGTATTTTACCGAGCACCAAACAAAAAAGTGGTTACATATTTTAGAGGATGTTACATTTAATTACAATCATAGTGTGCATAGAAGTATTAAGATGAAACCTACAGATGTCAACGAACAAAACAAGGATGATGTTTGGGTGACTTTGTATGGTACCGGTAACGCACCTAAAGAGCCAAGGTACAAAGTGGATGACATAGTTAGGGTGGAAAAATATCACACAGGTACCCGGTTTGTTAAAGGTTACACTGTTAATTTCACAGAAGAAACATTTAGGATTACAAAAGTGTATAGAGGGGATCCTGTAATGTATGGAATTCAAGATATCGCTACGAATGAGAATATTCACGGAAGATTTTACGAAAGAGAACTTAGTGAGGTAAAATAAATAAAATATGGAAGAGATACCAAAGGACATACCAAAGGACATACCTTTAGATGAAATGCAAAATAAAAGACCAAGATATAATCCAAATAAGGGTCCAGACCCCACTATGGAGGATCTTGATCCGGACACCGAAGAAGAGGTCAAAACTAAACCAGATCTAAATGGTGTGACAGCAGAAACTCCTTTTACAAACCCTATTAATAATCCCGATCCTAAGGCGGATGAAAGCATTCCTATTATGACAGGTGGCACTCCAATAGAGACCACAAAAGAGTTAGAAGTAAAAAATGTATTTAAAGACTATTTAAAAATAAGCATAGACCCAAATGATGGTCCGATCTCAAAGTTATTGTTTACAAGTTTAAAAATCACAAGACATCAAACAAGCAAGGTAGTTAATGGTATAATGTATAACGGTACGAAAATTTACTATGTGAAGGGTTTAAAAACCATGGTTCCAATGAATAGCGATAAAAATTTACAACTTCAAAGAAAACAAGCGGCTTTTAACGAAGAGCTAAGAAATGCCCAGGCAGAACATCGTGGGAAGCTTGCTTCTGTCGTGGAAGAACAAACAGGGGTTTACAACGACGAGTTAAATGACAGCGTAATTAAAAATTCTGCGGAGATATTAAATAGTACTATCAATGAAAAGGCCGATGACATCGAAAAACAGTACGATGACATCTAAAAACAGTACGATGACCTAAAAAAACAAAGATCAGTTGCTGGTGAAACTTCAACTACCAGTGAGAGTATGATTCCACCAAATTATGTGAGAGAGATCGAAGCAATTATAACACGACATATTCACAAACAAAATATTAGTCCAAAAGAAAAGATTGATGGCTTAGACATCGAAAGAAAAAACTGGAAAGAACGATCAGAAGCAGAACAAGACCTTACCCTAAAAACTTTGTACAGATCCCTTGAAACTGGTGCGGAATTAGAGATAGATAACATCCGAGTTCGAAATAGACTAAGACCATTACTAGCCGAAGTTTTAAAAATTATACAGGATGAGGCCGATAACCACCCTCTAACAAAGTTTGAAAAATTTAAAGAGTGGTCTAAAAAGAACATGGGTACCTTGTCAGTTGTAAGTATAAGTATCGCTGGGGTGATAACTACAATAATCATGGCAGGTAGAAAAGCGGTTGTTGCAGGTGCTCGCGGCGTGGCAAAGTTTGCAAAAGGAACCGGTAAAATATTTAGTAAAATGGGACCTGTAATTGGCGCTATCGGTAGTTTTATATCAAAGGTCTTAAGTATGGGTGCCAAGGGATTAATGTGGTTGGGTGACAATCTATGGATTTTAGCGATAGCCTTGTCGTGGTTTTTGTACGAGCAGGTAAAAAATAAGCGAGTGACGCAATCGTAATTAAATCGATTTTATAGCAACCAAGTATTAGGATTATAATAAAGAAAGAAGATGAGTGGAAGTACAGTAAAACTTGAAAGTCCTAAAGTATTTGAAATCCCTAGTTGTTTAACATGGGGTGTTGAAAAGTCAAGGTTTAAAAATGGTGGTTATAATGTACCACTTGTCATAGATGACGATGAGATATTACGACAACTTTTAAGTCTGGAAAGTGAACACAAGACAAAGAAAATTATGAAGGGTAATAATAGTAACACAATATACTTGACAGTGGGAGGCCTGACAGAAAAGCAACAAACAGAACTCTTAAAAAAGGGTAAAATGATGGTTAATGTTGTTTTTGAGTGTCATTCTGTGTTTGAAAAGGACGATGTAAAGCATCTAAACTTTACAGTAAAAAGACTAAGGAAAGTGGGTGAGTTTGTATCTAAAAATATTGCAGAGGATTAGTAATCCTGTGAATTTGTAACCTTTGTTGGTTACAAATTTTTTGCGTTATGTTAATAAAATGGCCTTTGAAGTAAATAGCGATAATGAGTTATTATTGTCTGACTCTGACAACGACTACGATGTGGACCAACTGGAAAGAGGAAGAGACCTTAGTACAATTCTTGAAAATATAACACCAGATCTCGAAGGGTTAATTGAACTGTTTCCTTGTGGTTGTGGTGTGGACAATATATGTACTTGTAAAAATGAAAGAGTAAACATACGAAGACTCCTTAATGAAAAGGCTAGTATGTTAAAGAGTGAAAAGTCTGTGAAAAAAGGACAGCTTTGTGGTTTAAAAGCTGCTGAGAATTATCAGAAACTGAAGAAGGAACTAGAAAGTCAAAAATTAGAAATCCTAAAATTAAAAATAGAGAACATAGAGATGAGGGTAAAAATTAGTAACATGTAGGTGTTAGGAAATTTATTTATTATATTTTTTTGAAAATATAATAATTCAAAAGGGGTGTGGTCATTCTTGTTTTTCAGGGTCACTACTTTGGTCGCTCCTCTCCGCTCCGCTTTCTGTCACTATGCTTTCTGACACTACATTGTCACTGTCCCCCCGCTCTGTGTCACTTCCTGTACTTTCCACCACACTTATGTGACTATAACATATTGTCCCTACAGAAATGCCAGCCAATAAATATTTGCTATAATAGTCATCTGGCGTATAACTTGGCATTAGATCCTTAATGACAAACATGATGTTTTCGTCACCTAGTATTTTCTCTACAAATTTTTGCTTTTCATTAATTTTAATGTAACTATCACAGAAAGTATCCCCAATGGACACCGCAAGCAACACAAAATTAATGGCCATCTTATGTTTACTACTATCATCCTTATGTTTAAGGTACTCATCCTTCAACCTTTTTAACTCGGAAGGTGTCGCCCTTCTTTTGTTTTTTAGAAATGCCTTAGTCTGGTTAATATAACCTTTTTCTGAGAGGTCTATTAATTCCTCACGCAGTTGTTCAATGTCATCTGGGTTATCCATATTTTATTTTAAAACATAATTTGTTAATATGTTTTAAAATCCCAAAAAAAATTTCTAAAATATTATTTTATGAGAACGAGGGAATCTGAGGTTAATTTCCAACCTAGCGTATTTGTTCTCTTTGAGGGCTTTTCGGAGGTCGGCTTGTTCTTGTTTTGGAATGTCAAGGAATTCGTCAGAGATTGTTTTCCATGCGAGGGAGCTGGGTGTGTCAAAAATAACTAGCTTGGCTATGTTCTCACGATAAGAGGATGTGATGGCTGTTAATTTTTGGGTGATGACTATTGTGCTTAGGTTGTAATGTCGGGCAGAGAAAGCTAAGTTAACAAGCTCGAATGTTCTGGTTTTAACGGACTTAGAACTTGCACAGTCGTCTAATATTATTAGGGAGTTAGTACCTTTGTAGGTATCGACGATGTATTTTAGGAAACTTTCCACTTGATCTTGGTCGCATTGTATTGAGAAGAAGCCTGGGGAGTCCTTGTACTTCCAATCTTGGTATATTTTGTTAAATTCAAATGTTCGACAGATAAGGAATATGTATTGGAAATGCTTATTATACTCGTTGGTTGGGAGGTCCAATAGGTAATATATTTTACCACATTCTGTTGCGCCAACGATAAGCATGTTAAATGGTGTTTTCATTTTTTTTTAGGTTATGTAATTTTAGTAAGAACCAAGACCGGGTCATAAACATCGTAGAGAAGATAGCTGTAAAAGTCACCAAAGTAATCCGTAAAGGACTTTAATTCAACTGTCGCTCCTTTTGCAATGGTTTGGGTACCTTCCATGTAGATGTGTTGTGGTGTTTTCTTATACAAGCTACCATCAGTTAAAAATTAAAAGTTTGTCTTTTTAGTGCTCTCTACATAAATACAGGTTTGAAGCTCTGCATATCCACCAAAATCTGTTGAGTAATATGTGTTAGAGGTGGATACGACAGGAGACCCTTTTTCGTGTTTGGTTGGATGTAATGTTAGTTTGTATTTAATTATGTAATCTCCTTGGTTTGCTACTATTATAGAAAATATTTTACTGTTATTTCTTGCACAGGCAATATTATCGTCACCTGCTATGTAAGAGTGCTTTCCTTTTTTAATGTGATAACTTACAGAAGTTGTAAAGGAAGGTCCTGTGTTACCTTTTGGACCAAGGGGGCCTTGTGGACCAATGTGCCCAATCCTACCATCATTTCCTATGGGTCCTTGTGGTCCTTGTGGACCAGTGTTTCCTATTGTTCCTTGAGGTCCTGTGTTACCTATTGTTCCTTGTAAACCAGTGTTTCCAGTGTTACCTTTTGAACCTTGAGATCCTTTTTGACCTGTAAGACCGCGTAGTCCTTGTGGTCCTTGGAAGCCTTCGACGCCTTCTAAACCAGTGTCACCTTTGTCACCTTTGTCACCTTTGGGTCCCATATTTCCCATGTAACCTATTGATCCTTGTATGCCTTGTTGACCGATGTTTCCTGTGTCACCTTTAAGTCCTTGTGGGCCTATGTGTCCAATTAGTCCTTGGGGTCCTTGAGGTCCTGTGTTTCCAGTTAGTCCTTTTTGACCGGGAGGTCCTTGTTGTCCTTGGAGACCTGTGTTTCCAGTGTCACCTTTTGACCCTTTTGATCCTTGTGATCCAGTTTTTCCAGTGTCTCCTTGGGTTCCAGGGTTTCCAGTGTCTGCATCGTTACCTTTTGGACCTTGTGGACCTTGTGGACCTGTGCTTCCTTGTGTTCCAGATCCAGATCCAGATCCAGATCCAGAGGGTCCTTGTGGACCAATGTTACCTTGTGGTCCTTGTGGACCATCAGATCCTTGCGGTCCGGTGTCACCTTGCAATCCTTGGGTGCCAGTGTTTCCAGTCAGTCCTTTTGGACCTTGGGGCCCTATGTGGCCTGTCAGTCCTTGTTGTCCTTGTGGTCCTGTGTTGCCTGTTAGTCCTTTTTGACCTGTGACACCTTGCATTCCTTGGGTACCTGTGTTACCCTGAGGACCATGTGGACCATCATCACCTTTGTGTCCTTTAGATCCTTGGGCACCTGTGTTACCAATTAGTCCTTGTTGTCCTTGGGGTCCTGTGTTTCCAGTTAACCCTTTTGATCCGGTGACACCTTGCATTCCTTGGGTACCTGTGTTTCCAGTGTCACCTTTTGGACCTCTTGGACCTTGCGAGGCTCCTGTTGACGAACCAGATTGTCCTTGTGGACCTTGTGGTCCTTGTGGGCCTGTGTTTCCATTTAAAATTTGTTGTCCTTGGGGCCCTGTGTTTCCAGTTAACCCTTTTTGACCTGTGACACCTTGCAGTCCTTGTATGCCTGTGTTACCATTAGGACCATGTGGGCCATCGTCACCTTTGCGCGCTTTTGATCCTTGGGGCCCTATGTTTCCATTTAAACCTTGTTGTCCTTGCGTGCCTGTGTTTCCTGTTAGTCCTTTAGGACCCGAGACACCTTGCAGTCCTTGGATGCCAGTGTTTCCTAACGCCCCTTTTGATCCTGTGTCACCTTTAAAACCTTTAAGACCTCGTTGTCCTGGATTTCCTTGCTCGCCTTGTATTCCATCAGGTCCTTGAGGTCCTTGTGATCCTGGGGGCCCTTGTTGACCACCCATCGTTGTGTATCTATTATCTTTTGTGTAACCAAATGCCAATGCCATAATGTTATGTATTTATTTTTGGGGGAAAAAGATTGTTTGGCTCAACAGTGTAAGTGGTCACATGAAGAGTGGACTCATTACCAGTTGTTTCATCAGAAAGTTGTTTAAATTTTACACACATAATAAACTCCATGGTTTTGTACTCTGGGACAACTGTTGGAATGCTAAATTCTTCGTCCAACATGAAAAAGTTTGTTCCTGGAATCTGTTTCTCAGCTAAATTTATTTCTTTAAGGTCCCTCGTTATTTTTGTACCATCAGACATTATACAGTATAAAGAATATAATATTCTCATTGGAGTAGTAATAT
The DNA here is from genome assembly GCA_016169945.1 of Trachythela sp. YZ-2020. Taxonomy (NCBI): domain Eukaryota; kingdom Metazoa; phylum Cnidaria; class Anthozoa; order Malacalcyonacea; family Clavulariidae; genus Trachythela; species Trachythela sp. YZ-2020. The sequence goes on from JADLSH010000080.1 coordinate 54,745, forward strand.
CTGCGTCGTCGTCCATAAGGTGGGCTCTAAGAGATATTCCAGATTTTTCCGTAAACCACTTGTGACAGTATATGTACATTGGTCCAAAGTTTTTCTTTCTATCCATAGGGTGTCGCCATCTGTTTTTAACCAAGCCATCATAAGAACCCCTGAAATCACTAGTTGTTAGTAATTACATTGGTTCTGCTCTAATAGGTTTTTGGTTATGAATGAAGTTTGGTTCATCATTCGAGTATCCAAATCTAAGTGCCATTATTTTATTTGGGTGTGTGGAGAAAATTTGTAACCATTGTTGGTTACAGATTTTTGTTGTTTTTGGGAAGATGTTTTACAATAGGAAGTCATATATTTTCCAATGTTGTTTCCACATTTTGTATATGGCATTAGGTGTTAGTTGTTTTGAATAACAACTAAAAATAATCCCATCCAGATTCACATATTTGATAAGCCCTTGTCGGTCGTCTATTCCATATTTTTTAAAATAATTCAAAATTTCCTCGGTGTATTTTTTATTATTAAGACAAAATTTGGGTTTTGTTAATTGGTTAATATTTATAATACAAGTCCATAACCCTTTCTCTTTGTAAACAAACACAGCCTCTTGTAATAGTGTAATCCATAAACCTCTTAGTCCATTTACTAATCCAATGGGGTCTTTGTAATTACAGATAATATGTAACATAGTTAATAGTTTTTCTAATGCGTTGTGATGAAACCTAAACTTATTGTCTGTCGTTCTTTTAATCTGTGCAATAAAATTCCGGCAGTTAAGAATTTTGTTACTGGCAAACATGTCATCCACAATCCATAAACATTTGTTAATCTGTTCCTCGTCCATGTTTATTTAGAAAATAGTGTTTTCGTTTATACCCACATACGCGAAGCCACCCTTGGCACCCATTGGCTTCGCGTAGCAAACACAACCGTAACAATATTACCGCGGGGCTAGCGCTGGTCTGGTGTAAAACTATTAACGAACGAAAGGGTAAATTATTTTTGGGTTTTGTAAATTATTTTTGGGTTTTGTAAATAATTTTTTAGTGGGTAAATTATTTTGGGGGATGTTTCGGGGTGAAAATAAATTATTTTTTAATTTATTTTTTAGTAAGTTGCGAGCGCTAGCGAGCGAGTGAGCGAGCACGAAGTGCGCTAGCGAGCACGTGGTAAAATGAAATTAACACGTGACAAATTATTTTTTTAATTTGACCTTGGGATTTGGATTTGGGATTTGGATTTGGGATTGGGATTTGGGTTTGGGATTTGGATTTGGGATTTGGATTTGGCTTTTTTATTGCGCAATATTTCTTAACATTTCTTAACAATTTCTAGGGTGACGTATAGACCCACCATTGCTACTAACGTGGTTATATGGTTATATGGTTTAATTATTATGTGGTTATGTGGTTATGTTGTTATGTTGTTATGTGGTTATGTGGTTTTGTGGTTTTGTGTTTATGTGGTTATGTGGTTTAATGGTTATATGTTTATATGGTTATATGGTTATGTCGTTATGTGGTTATATGGTTATATGGTTTAATGGTTATGTGGCTATGTGGTTTAATGATTATGTGGTTTAATGGTTATGTGTTTATGTGGTTATGTGGTTATGTGGTTATATGGTTATGTGGTTAAATGGTTATATGGTTATATGGTTATATGGTTATATGGTTATATGGTTATATGGTTATATGGTTTAATGGTTATATGGTTATGTGGTTATGTGGTTATGTGGTTATATGGATATATGGTTATGTGGTTTAATGATTATGTGGTCATGTAGTTATGTTGTTATATGGTTATGTGGTTATGTGGTTATATGCTTTAATAGTTCTATGGTTATGTGGTTATATGGTTATATGGTTATGTGTTTATGTGGTTATATGGTTTAATGGTTATATGATTATGTGGTTATATGGTTATGTGGTTTTGTGGTTATGTGGTTATATGGTTTAATGGTTATATGGTTATATGGTTATATGGTTATATGGTTATGTGGCTATATGGTTATGTCGTTATATGTTTATTCGGTTATGTGGTTATATGGTTGTATGGTTTAATGGTTATGTGGTTATTAGTTTTAATGGTTATGTGGTTTAATGGTTATGTGGTTATGTGATTATATGGTTATATGGTTATGTGGTTATGTGGTTATATGGTTTAATGGTTATATGGTTATGTGGTTATATGGTTATGTGGTTATATGGTTATGTGGTTATATGGTTATATGGTTATGTGGTTTAAGGTTATATGGTCATGTGGTTATGTGGTTATATGGTTATGTAGTTATATGGTTATATGTTTATGTGGTTATGTGGCTATGTGGTTATATGGTTTAATGGTTATATAGTTATGTGGTTATGTGGTTGTGTGGTTATGTGGTTATACGTTTATAAGGTTATGTGGTTATGTGGTTATATGGTTTAATGTTTATATGGTTATGTGGTTATATGGTTATGTGGTTATGTGTTTATGTGGTTATATGGTTATGTGGTTATGTGGTTATGTGGTTATATGGTTATATGGTTATACGGTTATATGGTTGTAAGTTTATATGGTTTTATCGTTTGATGGTTTAATGTGGTTATATGGTTATATGGTTATGTGGTTATGTGGTTATGTGGTTATATGGTTATGTGGTTATAACGTTATATCATTTTATGTGGTTACATGGTTTAATTGTTATATGGTTAAACGGCTATATGGTTTAATGGTTATGTGGTTATGTGGTTTAATGGTTATATGGTTATGTAGTTATATGGTTATGTGGTTATATGGTTATGTGGTTATGTGGTTATGTGGTTTTGTGGTTATGTGGTTATATGGTTTAATGGTTATATGGTTATATGGTTATATGGTTATGTGGTTATATGGTTATGTCGTTATGTGGTTATATGGTTATGTGTTTATATAGCTTCATGATTATATGGTTATGTGGTTATGTGGTTTAATGGTTATATGGTTATATGGTCTTTATGTGGTTATGTGGTTATGTGGTTATGTGGTTACGTGGTTATGTCGTTATATGTTTATGTGGTTATATGGTTTAATGGGTAAGTGGTTTAATGGTTATGTGGATATGTGGTACGTGGTTATATGGTTATGTCATTACACGGTTATGTGGTTATATGGTTTAATAGTTATGTCGTTATATGTTTATGTGTTATATGGTTTAATGGTTATGTGGTTTAATGGTTATGTGGTTATGTGGTTATATGGTTACGTCGTTATGTGGTTATATGGTTATGTGGTTTTGTGGTTATATGGTTTAATGGTTATATGGTTATGTGGTTATATGGTTATATGGTTTAATTGTAATGTGTTTATCTGGTTTAATGGTTATATGGTTATATGGTTATATGGTTATGTGGTTATATGGTTATATGGTTATGTGGTTATGTGGTTATGTGGTTTTGTGGTTATGTGGTTATATGGTTTAATGTTTATATGGTTATGTGGTTATATGGTTATGTCGTTATGTGGTTATGTGGTTATGAGATTAAGTGGTTATATGTTTATGTAGTTATATGGTGATATGCTTATGTGGTTATGTGGTTATATGCTTTAATGGTTCTATGGTTATGTGGTTATATGGTTATGTGGTTATGTGTTTATGTGGTTATATGGTTATGTGGTTATGTGGTTATGTGGTTATTTGGTTAAATGGTTATACGGTTATATGGTTGTAAGTTTATATGGTTATATCGTTTGATGGTTTAATGTGGTTACATGGTTTAATTGTTATATGGTTATATGGCTATATGGTTTAATGGTTATGTGGTTATGTGGTTTAATGGTTATATGGTTACGTGGTTATATGGTTATATGGTTATATGGTTATGTGGTTATATGGTTATGTGGTTTTGTGGTTATGTGGTTATATGGTTTAATGGTTATATGGTTATACGGTTATATGGTTGTAAGGTTATATGGTTATGTGGTTTAATGGTTATATGGTTATGTAGTTATATGGTTATGTGGTTATGTGGTTATGTTGTTATGTGGTTTTGTGGTTATGTGCTTATATGGTTTAATGGTTATATGGTTATATGGTTATATGGTTATGTGGTTATATGGTTATGTCGTTATGTGGTTATATGGTTATGTGGTTATATAGCTTAATGATTATATGGTTATGTGGTTATGTGGTTTAATGGTTATATGGTTATATGGTCTTTATGTGGCTATGTGGTTATGTGGTTATGTGGTTATGCGGTTACGTGGTTATGTCGTTATATGGTTATGTTGTTATGTGGTTTAATGGTTAAGCGGTTTAATGGTTATGTGGTTATGTGGATATGTGGTATGTGGTTATATGGTTATGTCATTACACGGTTATGTGGTTACATGGTTTAATAGTTATGTCGTTATATGTTTACGTGTTATATGGTTTAATGGTTATGTGGTTTAACGGTTATGGGGTTATGTGGTTATATGGTTATGTCGTTATGTCGTTATATAGTTATGTGGTTTTGTGGTTATATGTTTTAATGTTTATATGGTTGTGTGGTTATATGGTTATATGGTTTAATTGTAATGTGTTTATCTGGTTTAATGGTTATATGGTTATATGGTTATATGTTTATGTGGTTATATGGTTATATGGTTATGTGGTTATGTGGTTATGTAGTTTTGTGGTTATGTGGTTATATGGTTTAATGTTTATATAGTTATGTGGTTATATGGTTATGTCGTTATGTGGTTATGTGGTTATGAGATTAAGTGTTTATATGTTTATGTAGTTATATGGTGATATGCTTATGTGGTTACGTGGTTATATGCTTTAATAGTTCTATGGTTATGTGGTTATATGGTTATATGGTTATGTGTTTATGTGGTTATATGGTTTAATGGTTATATGATTATGTGGTTATGTGGTTATGTGGTTATATGGTTATATGGTTATGTGGTTTAATGGTTATATGGTCATGTGGCTATGTGCTTATAAGGTTATGAAGTTATATGATTATTTGTTTATATGGTTTAATGGTTATTTGGATTAATGGTTATGTGGTTACGCGGTTATGTGGATATGTTGCTATGTGGTCATGTGGTTATATGGTTATGTGGTTATATGGTTATATGGTTATATGGTTATGTGGTTATGTATTTATGTGGTTATGTGGTTTAATGGTTATATGGTTATATGGTTATATGGTTATATGGTTTAATGGTTATGTGGTGATATGGTTTAATGGTTATGTGGTTATTTGGTTATGTGGTTATGTGGTTATGTGTTTATGTGTTTATGTGGTTATGTGGTTATGTGGTTATGTGGTTATATGGTTATATATGATTATATTCTTATATGGTTACATGGTTTAATGGTGTAATCGTTATGTGGTTATATGGTTTAATGGTTAGATGGTTATGTGGTTATGTGGTCATGTGGTTATGTCGTTATGTCTTATGTGGTTATGTGGTTACGTGGTTGTGTGGTTATATGGTTATGTGGTTATATGGTTTAATGGTTAAGCGGTTTAATGGTTATGTGGTTATGTGGATATGTGGTATGTTCTTATATGGTTATGTCATTACACGGTTATGTGTTTATATGGTTTAATAGTTATGTCGTTATATGTTTATGTGTTATATGGTTTAATGGTTATGTCGTTTAATGGTTATGGGGTTATGTGGTTATATGGTTATGTCATTATGTGGTTATATAATTATGTGGTTTTGTGGTTATATGTTTTAATGGTTATATTGTTGTGTGGTTATATGGTTATATGGTTTAATTGTTATGTGGTTATGTGGTTTAATGGTTATATGGTTATATGGTTATGTGGTTATATGGTTATATGGTTATGTGGTTATGTGATTATGTGATTTTGTGGTTATGTGGTTATGTGGTTTAATGTTTATATTGTTATGTGGTTATATGGTTATGTCGTTTTATGTGGTTATATGGTTTAATGGTTATATGGTTATGTCGTTTTATGTGGTTATATGGCTATATGGTTTAATGGTTATGTGGTTTAATGATTATATGGTTATGTGGTTATATGGTATATGGTTATATGGTTATGTGGTTATGTCGTTATGTCGTTATGTCGTTATATTGTTATGTGGTTATGTGGTTATATGGTTTACTGGTTATATGGTTATATGGTTATACGGTTATATGGTTGTAAGGTTATATGGTTATATCGTTTGATGGTTTAATGTGGATATATGGTTATATGGTTATATGGTTATGTGGTTATGTGGTTATGTGGTTATGTGGTTATATGGTTATGTGGTTATATGGTTATGTGGTTATATGGTTATGTCTTTTTATGTGGTTATATGGTTTAATGGTTATATGGTTATGTGGTTATATGGTTATATGGCTATATGGTTTAATGGTTATGTGGTTATGTGGTTTAATGGTTATATGGTTATATGGTTATATGGTTATATGGTTATATGGTTATATGGTTATATGGTTATGTGGTTATGTGGTTATGTCGTTATGTCGTTATGTGGTTATATTGTTATGTGGTTATGTGGTTATATGGTTTTATGGTTATGCGGTTATATGGTTATATGGTTATATGGTTATATGGTTATATGGTTATATGGTTATGTGCTTATATGGTTATATAGTTATATGGTTATATGGTTATATGGTTATATGGTTATATGGTTATATGGTTATATGGTTATATGGTTATGTGGTTATATAGTTATATGGTTATATGGTTATATGGTTATATGGTTATATGATTATATGGTCATATGGTTATATGGTTATGTGCCTATATAGTTATATGGTTATATGGTTATATGATTATATGGTTATATAGTTATATGCCTATATGGTTATATGGTTATGTGGTTATGTGGTTATGCGGTTAAATGGTTATATTGTTTTGTGCTGATGTGGATATATTGTTTAATGGTTATGTGGTTTATGGTTTAATGTATGTGGTTATATTGTTAGGTGGTTATATGTTTATATGATTAGATGGTTATGTGGTTATATGGTTATATGTTTATATAGTTATATGGTTATATGGATATATGTTTATATGGTTATATGGTTATATGGTTATATGGTTATATGGTTATATGGTTATATGGTTATATGGTTATATGGTTATATGTTTATATGGTTATATGGTTATATGGTTATGTGGTTATATGGTTATATGGTTATATGGTTATGTTTATGGTTATGTGGTTATATATGGTTATGTGGTTATATGGTTATATGGTTATGTGGTTAATGGTTTAATGTATGTGGTTATATAGTTATATGGTAATATGGTTATATGATTATATGGTTATATGATCACATGGTTATATGGTTATATGTTTATATGGTTATATGGTTATATGGTTATATGGTTATATTGTTATATGGTTATATGGTTTAATAGTTATGTGGTTATATGGTTATGTGCTTATATAGTAGTTATATGGTTATATGGTTATATGGTTATATGGTTATATGGTTATATGGTTATATGGTTATGTGGTTATGTGGTTATATGGTTATATGGTTATATGGTTATATGGTTATATGGTTATGTGGTTATATGGTTATATGGTTATATGGTTATATGGTTATATGGTTATATGGTTATGTGGTTATATTGTTTATATGGTTATATGGTTATATGGTTATATGGTTATATGGTTATATGGTTATATGGTTATATGGTTATATGGTTATATGGTTATATGGTTATATGGTTATATGGTTATATGGTTATATGGTTATATGGTTATTTATATGGTTATATGGTTATATGGTTATATGGTTATATGGTTATGTGGTTATATGTTATATGGTTATATGGTTATATGGTTATATGGTTATGGTTATATGGTTATATGGTTATATGGTTATATGGTTATATGGTTATATGGTTATATGGTTATATGGTTATATGGTTATATGGTTATATGGTTATATGGTTATGTGGTTATATGGTTATATGGTTATATGGTTATATGGTTATATGGTTATATGGTTATATGGTTATATGGTTATATGGTTATATGGTTATATGGTTATATGGTTATATGGTTATATGGTTATATGGTTATATGGTTATATGGTTATATGGTTATATGGTTATATGGCTATGTGGTAATATGGTTGTATGGTTATGTAGTTATGGGTTATATGGTTATATTGTTATGTAGTTATATGTTTATATGGTTATGTGGTTATATGGTTATATGGTTATATGGTTATATGGTTATATGGTTATATGGTTATATGGTTATATGGTTATATGGTTATATGGTTATATATGTGGTTATATGGCTTTATGGTTATATGCTTATGTGGTTATATGGTTTTATGGTTATGTGGTTATATGGTTATATGGTTATATGGTTATGTGGTTATGTGGTTATATGGTTATATGGTTATATGGTTATATGGTTATATGGTTATATGGTTATATGGTTATATGGTTATATGGTTATATGGTTATATGGTTATATGGTTATATGGTTATATGGTTATTATATGTTATATGGTTATATGGTTGTAAGGTTATATGGTTATGATTATATGGTTATATGGTTATATGTTATATGGTTATATGGTTATATGGTTATATGGTTATATGGTTATATGGTTATATGGTTATATGGTTATATGTTTATATGGTTATATGGTTATATGGTTATATGTGGTTATATGGTTATATGGTTATATGGTTATATGGTTATATGGTTATATGGTTATATGGTTATATGGTTATATGGTTATATGGTTATATGGTTATATGGTTATATGGTTATATGGTTATATGGTTATATGGTTATATGGTTATGGTTATATGGTTATATGGTTATATGGTTATATGGTTATATGGTTATGTGGTTATGTGGTTATATGGTTATATGGTTATATGGTTATGTGGTTATATGGTTATATGGTTATATGGTTATATGGTTATATGGTTATGTGGTTATATGGTTATATGGTTATATGGTTATATGGTTATATGGTTATATGGTTATATGGTTATATGGTTATATGGTTATATGGTTATATGGTTATATGGTTATATGGTTATATGGTTATATGGTTATATGGTTATATGGTTATATGGTTATATGGTTATATGGTTATATGGTTATATGGTTATATGGTTATATGGTTATATGGTTATATGGTTATATGGTTATGTGGTTATGTTGTTATGTGGTTATGTTGTTATATGGTTATATGGTTATATGGTTATGTGGTTATATGGTTATGTTGTTATCTTGGTTATGTGATTATGGTCATATGGTTATGTGGGGACGTGGTTATATGTTAATTTGGTTATATGTTTATGTGCTGATGTGGTTATATGGTTATGTGGTTATATGGTTACGTGGTTATATGGTTATATGGTTATATGGTTATATGGTTATATGGTTATATGGTTATATGGTTATATGGTTATATGGTTATATGTTTATATGGTTATATGGTTATGTGGTTATATAGTTATATGGTTATATGGTTATATGGTTATATGGTTATATGGTTATATGGTTATATGGTTATATGGTTATGTGCTTATATAGTTATATGGTTATATGGTTATATGGTTATATGGTTATATGGTTATATGGTTATATGGTTATATGGTTATATGGTTATATGGTTATATGGTTATATGGTTATATGTTTATATGGTTATATGGTTATGTGGTTATATAGTTATATGGTTATATGGTTGGTTATATGGTTATATGGTTATATGGTTATATGGTTATATGGTTATATGGTTATATGGTTATATGGTTATATGGTTATATGGTTATATGGTTATATGGTTATATGGTTATATGGTTATGGTTATATGGTTATGTGGTTATGTGGTTATGTGGTTATATGGTTATATGGTTATGTGCTTATATGGTTATATAGTTATGTGGTTATATGGTTATATGGTTATATGGTTATATGGTTATATGGTTATATGGTTATATGGTTATATGTTTATATGGTTATATGTTTATATGGTTATATGGTTATATGGTTATATGGTTATATGGTTATATGGTTATATGGTTATATGGTTATATGGTTATATGATTATATGGTTATATGGTTACGTGGTTATGTGGTTATGTGGTTATGTGGTTATGTGGTTATGTGGTTATATGGTTATGTGCACTGTAAATTCAAAAGAGTAGTTTTGACCCCTTGAAAGGAGTAGTTTTTTTGACCCCAGGACTACCCTTTCAAAAGGGTCGTTTCAGTCCCTTCGGTGCTTACTCTTCGAAAGGGTAGATTTTACCCCTTTCAGAGGGTAGTTTTAACTCCTCAAAGGGTAGGAACGTTACCCTTCGAAAGGGTCGTTTCAGCTATTCAAAAGGGTCATTTCAGCTATTCAAAGGGTCGTTTCAGCTATTCAAAAGGGTCGTTTCAGCTATTCAGAAGGGTCGTTTCAGCTATTCAAAAGAGTCGTTTCAGCTATTCAAAAGGGTCGTTTCAGCTATTCAAAAGGGTCGTTTCAGCTATTCAAAAGGGTCGTTTCAGCTATTCAAAAGATCGTTTCAGCTATTCAAAAGGGTCGTTTCAGCTATTCTCAACTCCTTGTAGAAATTTTGTCGTAAGCTGTTACACAGAACGAAATTTAGCGAAGATTTGATATGTAAATGAACTTCTAACATTTATATATCAATAAATCGTCGTTCAATATCGTTTCGTGTAACATGGCCTTGGGACGTATTAAACAGACAAAGCTCTCCTTTTTAATAAATGGATTTAATACGTCACTAGAGTTATATACAATTAAAAATACACCAAGAGAATGCACTAAAGTCTTAATCCTTCACTGACCCAACAGAGTAAAAACTTGAGTAACGCTAAGAGGGATTTGGTTATTATAGTTGATTCCAAAGGTTGCTTTCTCTAAAAATATCATTGCACTTCTCTGGACTTTATAATCAAAATTGTACGTGTAATGAACGCAAAATAACAGAATTAGACAGTCTACAAGTTTGTCTTCACGTGAAGCGTCGCACAGCACTCTTCCTTCCCCAACAACATACATAACCAAAGTATCACACAAAAAGATTGCAGGTGAGACTGTCGCTTTAACTTGGCAGTCCACATCATCAGTTCCCTACAAAATATAATTACATTTATTAATCAGTGCATAGTATTCACAATTATAAATATTCTGACACCATTCTTACAAGAACAGTTAATATACCCTACTCAACTTTAGGTTTGAAACTTTGAATACCGACAATTAATTACCACAACATTTGGCAGAAAATGGGGGGAGGTCTAAAATGAATGATCTTTTTATGTTGAATCAAACTTGAATAATTTATACAAATGACACTTGCTCTAGACCTGGGGTCAGCCTATTACTGCAGGTCTGAACACGTTAGTTACCTCGGTAAGGTTGCTTCCGGTGCGCTTATCAACTCATGAACAGGGTAAGTAGAGTCTGGTTGGTTCTCTCCTGTACTTCGAGGGGTTTTCTCCGGTGCTAAAATAAGGTGCATCAATGGTACCTTTGTACAGGTGCATGGGGGTAAGGCTAAGAAACAATATTTAGCACAATATACAACAAACCTTATCTGGAATTTCAAAGGACTGATTCCAACCAAATTTAATGTTTTTCTCTGCTGATCTGCCTCTTTTATTTGCTTTCAGCGATGAACTTGGTGAACAACCATTTTCTGATAAGGGTTGCTATTTAAAATTTTCATTAAAAAAATGATTATGAATATTAGGCGAATTGCACATTTGTTAATATTGACAATGCAAAGGTTCACATGCAACAATCTCCACTTGACAAGTAAATTAAACTGTCCAGCAACTAGCATTAGAAAGACTGAAATAGTGTAGTATGATGCAAAGATGTGTATTGCACGTTAATGGGTTATCCGAAAGATGGTAAATATTCTAAATTTTGCAAATCTATCTAAGCTACACAGTACAGTTGCCAAACGATAACCACAATCAAGTACACATTGGCATCAATAACACACACATTGACAACAATAACACACACTAGCATTATCCTGGTAAATACACATGAATTTGTGGTTGGCCCTTGGCAACTGGAATAGACAGCATTTCACATTTTTTACAACTGCCTTTGAATATATACACAATTTTGTACTAAAAATTTAGACCGACAAAAGTCCAACAACCAAACTTGCCCGTTAATGGTATAATAGTGTCTGGTTAACATTTACATTGGTATTAAGCATAATATACAACACTTTCCCTTTGATGGGATAAATTGTCTGGCACTAGATTGTGTGAATTAGTAAGGCACAAAGAATCCATTGTGCACAACTTAATGGGTTAACCAGAAACAAGAGCTCACATAATCTGGTCAACCATTGACATGAAAGACTTTCCATTTGACAAGTATAATTGCCTGGTGTTAGACAGAGTAAATTAGTAAGGTGCAATGGGGCACATTGCATTATAATGGTAACCCAAATAATATTGCAATATAAAATGTTTTGAAGTAACAATTTCCTGCAAGAGCACAGAAAATGTTTTATACTGTCTGCAGTTTACATGTTGTTTGTTTCTCAACTCCCCTGCCTTGGGACAATTTGTCTTTTGTTGTGGCATAGTGATTTCGTAGGGATATACAATATAATGAATTACTAATTTGTAAATATGGCAAAAACTTTTGGGGATTATTTGTTTCAGACTTTTCAGGTTGTATAAGGCATATACTGGACTGAGTAATTTATGTTAAAATTGTTTAGATACATTTCAATCTTGAAAGATCTCTGTATAATCATTTCTGTGGGTTACAATGGTGAAATTTGTTCACAAAATTATGATTTCAGGTTCATTTATATTACATAAGTCAGCCAAGGTGTTTTGGCTCTTTCTCGATATATGAGCAACCGAAATAGGCATTAGGGATTATTAGGGTTAGGTTGGGGGTTACCACCTGATCTGAACAGTTTCATGTAAAAACAGGTAAAATTCTTCTATTAAGCATAAATTACACTAAACACTAGCTGCACTCTGTTATTCCAATTTTTATTACTGTTTTAACTCATCTTTAAAATGTTAAAGGTTGTATTTAAAGTAATGTGAGTCACTATATAGCATTAACAAAGACTTTACTTGATGTCAGTGCCATCTATTTATAAGATTTATAAACAATTGCCAAAATACATTACTTTACTACGCAATTTGGTATGGAATTCCTAGAGATCAATTCAAATTGATGTTTTAATCTTTCTTTTGGTGTTAAGAAGCGATAGTTCGTTGATTTTATATGCAAATATAACGCGGCTACTTCAAATATTTAACGAAATTTCACAGTGACAATATACACAAAACATCACTGCCGATTTTTGCAATTAAAAAACGTAAATAACAAATTAAACAGAAAATAAATCTTACCTGTGAGTTCTTGAATATCATTCTGCACTTCGAGGGAAAAGATTTCTTCTTCATACAATAATAAATCGGAAAAATGCCAACCATAAAATATTTCAGATGAAAGACAACAATTTCAATTTTCAAAGCGACGCTATCCCATAATGCTGTGCGCGCGAAAACTTAAACTAGGCACCAGTGCCCAGTGCATGCACGATCTCTTACTGAGATTGCTGAGTTTGCAATTTTAAATAGTTTTATCTTTTCGAAAAAGGGAATAAACATATATTATTCTATTATCAGATTGGTACCAATGATGACCCCCCTTTGATCACGTGCTTTGATATAGGAAGTACATTTCCCCTGGAAATACCTAATGAACTTCTGTAGGAAATTTTGCTCCTATAGGAATTCTTATAGGAATTTGAATTCCTATAGGAATTTTTATGTTATTTCAATCATTAATATACTACAGTATTATATTCCTACAGGAATTCCTATAGAAAAGTCCTATAGGAATTCCTATAGGAAATTTATTACTCTTTCCAATTTAACTCAGAGATGGGTCAAATTGGCTCCTTCGAAGAGTAATGTTACTCTCACGTGGAGTCGCAAGATTCCCGCGAAGAGTTATTTTGACCCTTCCATGGAGTCAAAACTACCCTTGGAGTTGAAACGACCCTTCCGAGGTGTAGAAACTACCCTCTTTCCAAAGGGACGGAAATGACCCCTAGGGGTCAAAACTACTCTTTTGAATTTACAGTGTGGCTATATAGTTATATGCTTATGTGGAAATGTGGCTAATTTGTTATATGGTTATATGGCTTTATGGTTATATACTTGTGGTTATATGGTTTTATGGTTATGTGGTTATATGGTTATATGGTTATATGGTTATATGGTTATATGGTTATATGGTTATATGGTTATGTGCTTATCTGGGTATATAATTATATGGTTATATGGTTATATGGTTATATGGTTATATGGTTATGTGGTTATGTGGTTATTTGGTTATGTGGTTATATAGTTATATGGTTATATGATTATATGGTTATATGATTATATGGTCATATGATTATATGGTTATATGATTATATGGTCATATAGTTATATGGTTATATGTTTATATGATTATATGGTTATATGGTTATATGCCTATATGGTTATATGGTTATGTGGTTAGGTGGTTATGTGGTTAAATGGTTATATTGATATGTGCTGATGTGGATATATTATTTAATGGTTATGTGGTTTATGGTTTAATGTATGTGGTTATATTGTTAGGTGGTTATATGTTTATATGGTTATATGGTTATATGGCTATATGTTTATGTAGTTATATGGTTATATTGTTATGTGCTGATGTGGATATATTGTTTAATGGTTATGTGGTTTATGGTTTAATGTATGTGGTTATATTGTAAGGTGGTTATATGTTTATATGGTTAGATGGTTATATGGTTATATGGTTATATGGTTATTTGTTTATATAGTTATATGGTTATATGGTTATATGGTTATATGGTTATATGGTTATATGGTTATATGGTTATATGGTTATATGGTTATATGGTTATTTGGTTGTACGGTTACGTGGTTATGTGGTTATGTTGTTATGTGGTTATGTTTTTATATGGTTATATGGTTTAATAGTTATGTGGTTATATGGTTATGTCGTTGTATCTTTATGTGATTATGTGGTTATATGGTTATGTGGGGACGTGGTTATATGTTTAAGTGGTTATATGTTTATCTACTGATGTGGTTATATGGTCATGTGGTTATATCGTTACGTGGTTATATGGTTATATGGTTATATGGTTATATTGTTATATGGTTATATGGTTATATGGTTATGTGCTTATATAGTAGATATATAGTTATATGGTTATATGGTTAAATTGTTATATGGTTATATGGCTATGTGGTTATATGGTTATATTTTTTTATGGTTATACGGTTATATGATTATGTGCTTATATAGTTATATGGTTATATGGTTATATGGTTATATGGCTATGTGGTTATATGGTTATGTGGTTAGGTGGCTATGTGGTTAAATGGTTATATTGTTATGTGCTGATGTGGATATATTGTTTAATGGTTATGTGGTTTATGGTTTAATGTAAGCGGTTATATTATTAGGTGGTTATAAGGTTATATGGTTATATGGTTATATGGTTATGTTATATGGTTATCTGGTTATACGGTTATATGGTTATGCGCTTATATGGTTATATAGTTATATGGTTATATGGTTATATGGTTATATGGTTATGTGGTTAGGTGGTTATGTGGTTAAATGGTTATATTGTTATGTGCTGATGTGGATATATTGTTTAATGGTTATGTGGTTTATGGTTTAATGTATGTGGTTATATTGTTAGGTGGTTATATGTTTATATGGTTATATGGTTATATGGTTATATGGTTATATGGTTATATGGTTATATGGTTATATGGTTATATGGTTATATGGTTATATGGTTATATGGTTATGTGGTTATATGGTTATATGGTTATATGGTTATATGCTGATGTGGATATATTGTTTAATGGTTATGTGGTTTATGGTTTAATGTATGTGGTTATATTGTTAGGTGGTTATATGTTTATATGGTTATATAAACATTATATGGTTATATGGTTATATGGTTATATGGTTATATGGTTATATGGTTATATGGTTATATGGTTATATGGTTATATGGTTATATGGTTATATGGTTATATGGTTATGTGCTTATATAGTTATATGGTTATATGGTTATATGGTTATATGGTTATATGGTTATGTGGTTATATGGTTATATTGTTATGTGTTGATGTGGATATATTGTTTAATGGTTATGTGGTTTATGGTTTAATGTATGTGGTTATATTGTTAGGTGGTTATATGGTTATACGGTTATATGGTTATATGGTTATATGGTAATGTGCTTATGTGCTTATATACTTATACACTTATATAATTATATGGTTATATGACTATGTGGTTATATGGTTATGTGGTTAGGTGTTTATGTGGTTAAATGGTTATATTGTTATGTGCTGATGTGGATATATTGTTTAATGGTTATGTGGTTTATGGTGTAATGTATGTGGTTATATTGTTAGGTTGTTATATGTTTATATGGTTATGTGGTTATATGATTATTTGTTTATATACTTATATGGTTATATGATTATATGGCTATGTGGTTATATGGTTATATGGTTACGTGGTTATGTGGTCAAATGGTTATATTGTTATATGCTGATGTGATATATTGTTTAATGGTTATGTGGTTTATGGTTTAATGTATGTGGTTATATTGTTAGGTGGTTATATGTTTATATTGTTATATGTTTATATGGTTATATATTTATATGGTTATATGGTTATATGGTTATATGGTTATATGGTTATATGGTTATATGGTTATATGGTTATATGGTTATATGGTTATATGGTTATATGGTTATATGGTTATATGGTTATATGGTTATATGGTTATATGGTTATATGGTTATATGGTTATATGGTTATGGTTATATGGTTATATGGTTATATGGTTATATGGTTATATGGCTATGTGGTTGTATGGTTATATTGTTATATGGTTATATGGTTATATGGTTATGTGCTTATATAGTTATATGGTTATATGGTTACATGGTTATGTGGCTATGTGGTTATATGGTTATGTGGTTAGGTGGTTATGTTGTTAAATGGTTATATTGTTATGTGCTGATGTGGATATATTGTTTAATGGTTATGTGGTTTATGATTTAATGTATGTGGTTATATTGTTAGACGGTTATATGTTTATATGGTTATATGTTTATATGGTTATATAGTTATATGGTTATATGATTATATGGTTATGTTGTTATATGGTTGTATGGTTATATGGTTATATGGTTATACGGTTATGTGGTTATGTGGTTATGTTGTTATGTTGTTATGTGGTTATGTGGTTATGTGGTTATATGGTTATGTGGTTATATAGTTATATGGTTATGTGGTTATGTGGCTATATGGTTATATGGTTATATGTCTTTATGGTTATAGGCTTATGTGGTTATATGGTTTTATGGTTATGTGGTTATATGGTAATATGGTTATATGGTTATGTAGTTACGTGGTTATATGGTTATATGGTTATATGGTTATATGGTTATATGGTTATATGGTTATATGGTTATATGGTTATATGGTTATATGGTTATATGGTTATATGGTTATATGGTTATATGGTTATATGGTTATATGGTTATGTGGTTATATGGTTATATGGTTATATGGTTATATGGTTATATGGTTATATGGTTATATGGTTATATGGTTATGTGCTTATATAGTTATATGGTTATATGGTTATATGGTTATATGGTTATATGGTTATATGCCTATATGGTTATGTGGTTATGTGGTTAGGTGGTTATGTGGTTAAATGGTTATATTGTTATGTGCTGATGTGGATATATTATTTAATGGTTATGTGGCTTATGGTTTAATGTATGTGGTTATATTGTTAGGTGGTTATATGTTTATATGGTTATATGGTTATATGTTTATATATATGGTTATATGGTTATATGGTTATATGGTTATATGGTTATATGGTTATATGGTTATATGGTTATATGGTTATATGGTTACGTGGTTATGTGGTTATGTGGTTATGTTGTTATGTGGTTATGTGGTTATATGGTTAGGTGGCTATATGGTTATATGCTTATGTGGTTATGTGGCTATATGGTTATATGGTTATATGGCTTTATGGTTATATGCTTATGTGGTTATATGGTTTTATGGTTATGTGGTTATATGGTTATATGGTTATATGGTTATATGGTTATGTGCTTATATGGTTATATAGTTATATGGTTATATGGTTATATGGTTATATGGTTATATGGTTATATGGTTATATGGTTATATGGTTATGTGGTTATGTGGTTATATAGTTATATGGTTATATGGTTATATGGTTATATGGTTATATGGTTATATGGTTATATGGTTATATGGTTATATGGTTATATGGTTATATGGTTATATGGTTATATGGTTATATGGCTATATGGTTATATGGTTATGTGGTTAGGTGGTTATGTGGTTAAATGGTTATATTGTTATGTGCTGATGTGGATATATTGTTTAATGGTTATGTGGTTTATGGTTTAATGTATGTGGTTATATTGTTAGGTGGTTATATGTTTATATGGTTATATGGTTATATGGTTATATGTTTATGTAGTTATATGGTTATATTGTTATGTGCTGATGTGGATATATTGTTTAATGGTAATGTGGTTTATGGTTTAATGTATGTGGTTATATTGTTAGGTGGTTATATGTTTATATGGTTAGATGTTATATGGTTATATGGTTATATGTATATATAGTTATATGGTTATATGGTTATATGGTTATATGGTTTTATGGTTATTTGGTTGTACGGTTACGTGGTTATGTGGTTATGTTGTTTTGTGGTTATGTTTTTATATGGTTATATGGTTTAATAGTTATGTTGTTATATGGTTATGTCGTTGTATCTTTATGTGATTATGTGGTCATATGGTTATGTGGGGACGTGGTTATATGTTAATGTGGTTATATGTTTATCTACTGATGTGGTTATATGGTCATGTGGTTATATGGTTACGTGGTTATATGGTTATATGGTTATATGGTTATATGATTATATGGTTATATGGTTATATGGTTATATGGTTATATGTTTATATGGTTATATGGTTATATGGTTATATAGTTATATGGTTATATGGTATATATTTAATGGTTATGTGGTTATGGTTTAATGTATGTGGTTATATTGTTATGGTTATATGGTTATATGGTTATATGGTTATATGGTTATATATGGTTATATGGTTATATATGGTTATATGGTTATATGATTATATGGTTATGGTTATATGGTTATGTGGTTATGTTATGTTGTTATATGGTTTATATGGTTATGTGGTTATATGGTTATATGGTTATATGGTTATATGGTTATGTGGTATGGATATATGGTTATATGGTTATATGGTTATATGTTATATATGTGTGGTTATATGGTTATATGGTTATGTGGTTATATGGTTATATGGTTATATGGTTATATGGTTATATGGTTATGTGGTTATATAGTTATATGGTTATATGATTATATGGTTATATGATTATATGGTCATATGGTTATATAGTTTTGTGCTTATATAGTTATATGGTTATATGGTTATATGGTTATATGGTTATATGCCTATATGGTTATATGGTTATGTGGTTAGGTGGTTATGTGGTTAAATGGTTATATTGATATGTGCTGATGTGGATATATTATTTAATGGTTATGTGGTTTATGGTTTAATGTATGTGGTTATATTGTTAGGTGGTTATATATTTATATGGTTATATGGTTATATGGTTATATGTTTATGTAGTTATATGCTGATATGGTTATATTGTTATGTGCTGATGTGGATATATTGTTTAATGGTTATGTGGTTTATGGTTTAATGTATGTGGTTATATTGTTAGGTGGTTATATGTTTATATGGTTAGATGGTTATATGGTTATATGGTTATATGTTTATATAGTTATATGGTTATATGGTTATATGGTTATATGGTTATATGGTTATATGGTTATATGGTTATACGGTTACGTGGTTATGTGGTTATGTTGTTATGTGGTTATGTTTTTATATGGTTATATGGTTTAATAGTTATGTGGTTATATGGTTATGTCGTTGTATCTTTATGTGATTATGTGGTTATAGTGTTATGTGGGGACGTGGTTATATGTTTATGTGGTTATATGTTTATCTACTGATGTGGTTATATGGTCATGTGGTTATATGGTTACGTGGTTATATGGTTATATGGTTATATGGTTATATTGTTATATGGTTATATGGTTATATGGTTATGTGCTTATATAGTAGATATATGGTTATATGGTTAAATTGTTATATGGTTATATGGCTATGTGGTTATATGGTTATATTGTTTTATGGTTATATGGTTATATGGTTATGTGCTTATATAGTTATATGGTTATACGGTTATATGGTTATATGGCTATGTGGTTATATGGTTATATATTTATATGGTTATTTGGTTGTATGGTTATATGATTATATGGTTATACGGTTACGTGGTTATGTGGTTATGTTATGTTGTTATGTGGTTATGTGGTTATGTGGTTATATGGTTAGGTGGCTATATAGTTATATGCTTATGTGGAAATGTGGCTAATTTGTTATATGGTTATATGGCTTTATGGTTATATACTTGTGGTTATATGGTTTTATGGTTATGTGGTTATATGGTTATATGGTTATATGGTTATATGGTTATATGGTTATATGGTTATGTGCTTATCTGGATATATAGTTATATGGTTATTTGGTTATATGGTTATATGGTTATATGGTTATATGGTTATATGGTTATATGGTTATATGTTTATATGGTTATATGGTTATGTGGTTATGTGGTTATATAGTTATATGGTTATATGATTATATGGTTATATGATTATATGGTCATATGGTTATATAGTTTTGTGCTTATATAGTTATATGGTTATATGGTTATATGGTTATATGGTTATATGATTATATGGTTATATGGTTATATGCCTATATGGTTATATGGTTATGTGGTTAGGTGGTTATGTGGTTAAATGGTTATATTGATATGTGCTGAAGTGGATATATTATTTAATGGTTATGTGGTTTATGGTTTAATGTATGTGGTTATATTGTTAGGTGGTTATATATTTATATGGTTATATGGTTATATGGTTATATGTTTATGTAGTTATATGCTGATATGGTTATATTGTTATGTGCTGATGTGGATATATTGTTTAATGGTTATGTGGTTTATGGTTTAATGTATGTGGTTATATTGTTAGGTGGTTATATGTTTATATGGTTAGATGGTTATATGGTTATATGGTTATATGTTTATATAGTTATATGGTTATATGGTTATATGGTTATATGGTTATATGGTTATATGGTTATATGGTTATATGGTTATACGGTTACGTGGTTATGTGGTTATGTTGTTATGTGGTTATGTTTTTATATGGTTATATGGTTTAATAGTTATGTGGTTATATGGTTATGTCGTTGTATCTTTATGTGATTATGTGGTTATAGTGTTATGTGGGGACGTGGTTATATGTTTATGTGGTTATATGTTTATCTACTGATGTGGTTATATGGTCATGTGGTTATATGGTTACGTGGTTATATGGTTATATGGTTATATGGTTATATTGTTATATCGTTATATGGTTATATGGTTATGTGCTTATATAGTAGATATATGGTTATATGGTTATATGGTTAAATTGTTATATGGTTATATGGCTATGTGGTTATATGGTTATATTGTTTTATGGTTATATGGTTATATGGTTATGTGCTTATATAGTTATATGGTTATACGGTTATATGGTTATATGGCTATGTGGTTATATGGTTATGTGGTTAGGTGGCTATGTGGTTAAATGGTTATATTGTTATGTGCTGATGTGGATAAATTATTTAATGGTTATGTGGCTTATGGTTTAATGTATGTGGTTATATTGTTAGGTGGTTATATGTTTATATGGTTATATGGTTATATGGTTATATGTTTATATGGTTATATGTTTATATGGTTATATATTTATATGGTTATTTGGTTGTATGGTTATATGATTATATGGTTTTACGGTTACGTGGTTATGTGGTTATGTTATGTTGTTATGTGGTTATGTGGTTATGTGGTTATGTGGTTATATGGTTAGGTGGCTATATAGTTATATGGTTATGTGGAAATGTGGCTAATTTGTTATATGGTTATATGGCTTTATGGTTATATACTTGTGGTTATATGGTTTTATGGTTATGTGGTTATATGGTTATATGGTTATATGGTTATATGGTTATATGGATATATGGTTATGTGCTTATCTGGATATATAGTTATATGGTTATATGGTTATATGGTTATATGGTTATATGGTTATATGGTTATATGGTTATATGGTTATATGTTTATATGGTTATATGGTTATGTGGTTATGTGGTTATATAGTTATATGGTTATGTGGTTTATGGTTTAATGTATGTGGTTATATTGTTAGGTGGTTATATGTTTATATGGTTAGATGGTTATATGGTTATATGGTTATATGTTTATATAGTTATATGGTTATATGGTTATATGGTTATATGGTTATATGGTTATTTGGTTGTACGGTTACGTGGTTATGTGGTTATGTTGTTATGTGGTTATGTTTTTATATGGTTATATGGTTTAATAGTTATGTGGTTATATGGTTATGTCGTTGTATCTTTATGTGATTATGTGGTTATAGTGTTATGTGGGGACGTGGTTATATGTTTATGTGGTTATATGTTTATCTACTGATGTGGTTATATGGTCATGTGGTTATATGGTTACGTGGTTATATGGTTATATGGTTATATTGTTATATCGTTATATGGTTATATGGTTATGTGCTTATATAGTAGATATATGGTTATATGGTTATATGGTTAAATTGTTATATGGTTATATGGCTATGTGGTTATATGGTTATATTGTTTTATGGTTATATGGTTATATGGTTATGTGCTTATATAGTTATATGGTTATACGGTTATATGGTTATATGGCTATGTGGTTATATGGTTATGTGGTTAGGTGGCTATGTGGTTAAATGGTTATATTGTTATGTGCTGATGTGGATAAATTATTTAATGGTTATTTATATGTTTATATGGTTATATGTTTATATGGTTATATATTTATATGGTTATTTGGTTGTATGGTTATATGATTATATGGTTTTACGGTTACGTGGTTATGTGGTTATGTTATGTTGTTATGTGGTTATGTGGTTATGTGGTTATATGGTTAGGTGGCTATATAGTTATATGGTTATGTGGAAATGTGGCTAATTTGTTATATGGTTATATGGCTTTATGGTTATATACTTGTGGTTATATGGTTTTATGGTTATGTGGTTATATGGTTATATGGTTATATGGTTATATGGTTATATGGATATATGGTTATGTGCTTATCTGGATATATAGTTATATGGTTATATGGTTATATGGTTATATGGTTATATGGTTATATGGTTATATGGTTATATGTTTATATGGTTATATGGTTATGTGGTTATGTGGTTATATAGTTATATGGTTATATGATTATATGGTTATATGATTATATGGTCATATGGTTATATAGTTATGTGCTTATATAGTTATATGGTTATATGGTTATATGATTATATGGTTATATGGTTATATGCCTATATGGTTATATGGTTATGTGGTTAGGTGGTTATGTGGTTAAATGGTTATATTGATATGTGCTGAAGTGGATATATTATTTAATGGTTATGTGGTTTATGGTTTAATGTATGTGGTTATATTGTTAGGTGGTTATATATTTATATGGTTATATGGTTATATGGTTATATGTTTATGTAGTTATATGCTGATATGGTTATATTGTTATGTGCTGATGTGGATATATTGTTTAATGGTTATGAGGTTTATGGTTTAATGTATGTGGTTATATTGTTAGGTGGTTATATGTTTATATGGTTAGATGGTTATATGGTTATATGGTTATATGTTTATATAGTTATATGGTTATATGGTTATATGGTTATATGGTTATATGGTTATATGGTTATTTGGTTGTACGGTTACGTGGTTATGTGGTTATGTTGTTATGTGGTTATGTTTTTATATGGTTATATGGTTTAATAGTTATGTGGTTATATGGTTATATGGTTATGTCGTTGTATCTTTATGTGATTATGTGGTTATAGTGTTATGTGGAGACGTGGTTATATGTTTATGTGGTTATATGTTTATCTACTGATGTGGTTATATGGTCATGTGGTTATATGGTTACGTGGTTATATGGTTATATGGTTATATGGTTATATGGTTATATGGTTATATTGTTATATGGTTATATGGTTATATGGTTATGTGCTTATATAGTAGATATATGGTTATATGGTTATATGGTTAAATTGTTATATGGTTATATGGCTATGTGGTTATATGGTTATATTGTTTTATGGTTATATGGTTATATGGTTATGTGCTTATATAGTTATATGGTTATACGGTTATATGGTTATATGGCTATGTGTTATATGGTTATGTGGTTAGGTGGCTATGTGGTTAAATGGTTATATTGTTATGTGCTGATGTGGATAAATTATTTAATGGTTATGTGGCTTATGGTTTAATGTATGTGGTTATATTGTTAGGTGGTTATATGTTTATATGGTTATATGGTTATATGTTTATATGGTTATATGTTTATATGGTTATATATTTATATGGTTATTTGGTTGTATGGTTATATGATTATATGGTTTTACGGTTACGTGGTTATGTGGTTATGTTATGTTGTTATGTGGTTATGTGGTTATGTGGTTATGTGGTTATATGGTTAGGTGGCTATATAGTTATATGCTTATGTGGAAATGTGGCTAATTTGTTATATGGTTATATGGCTTTATGGTTATATACTTGTGGTTATATGGTTTTATGGTTATGTGGTTATATGGTTATATGGTTATATGGTTATCTGGTTATATGGTTATATGGTTATGTGCTTATCTGGATATATAGTTATATGGTTATATGGTTATATGGTTATATGTTTATATGGTTATATGGTTATGTGGTTATGTGGTTATATAGTTATATGGTTATATGATTATATGGTTATATGGTTATATATATGGTTATATGGTTATATGGTTATATGGTTATATGGTTATATTGTTATGTGCTGATGTGGATATATTGTTTAATGGTTATGTGGTTTATGGTTTAATGTAGGTGGTTATATTGTTAGGTGGTTATATGTTTATATAATTATATGGTTATATGGTTATATGTTTATGTAGTTATATGGTTATATTGTTATGTGCTGATGTGGATATATTGTTTAATGGTTATGTGGTTTATGGTTTAATGTATGTGGTTATATTGTTAGGTGGTTATATGTTTATATGGTTAGATGTTATATGGTTATATGGTTATATGTATATATAGTTATATGGTTATATGGTTATATGGTTATATGGTTATATGGTTATATGGTTATATGGTTATTTGGTTGTACGGTTACGTGGTTATGTGGTTATGTTGTTTTGTGGTTATTTTTTTATATGGTTATATGGTTTAATAGTTATGTTGTTATATGGTTATGTCGTTGTATCTTTATGTGATTATGTGGTCATATGGTTATGTGGGGACGTGGTTATATGTTAATGTGGTTATATGTTTATCTACTGATGTGGTTATATGGTCATGTGGTTATATGGTTACGTGGTTATATGGTTATATGGTTATATGGTTATATGGTTGTATGGTTATATGGTTATATGGTTATATGGTTATATGTTTATATGGTTATATGGTTATGTGGTTATGTAGTTATATGGTTATATGGTTATATGGTTATATGATTATATGGTCATATAGTTATATGGTTATGTGCTTATATACTTATGTGGTTATATGGTTATATGATTATATGGTTATATGGTTATATGCCTATATGGTTATGTGGTTATGTGGTTAGGTGGTTATGTGGTTAAATGGTTATATTGTTATGTGCTGATGTGGATAAATTATTTAATGGTTATGTGGCTTATGGTTTAATGTATGTGGTTATATTGTTAGGTGGTTATATGCATGTTTATATGGTTATATGTTTATATGGTTATATATTTATATGGTTATTTGGTTGTATGGTTATATGATTATATGGTTATACGGTTACGTGGTTATGTGGTTATGTTATGTTGTTATGTGGTTATGTGGTTATGTGGTTATATGGTTAGGTGGCTATATAGTTATATGCTTATGTGGAAATGTGGCTAATTTGTTATATGGTTATATGGCTTTATGGTTATATACTTGTGGTTATATGGTTTTATGGTTATGTGGTTATATGGTTATATGGTTATATGGTTATATGGTTATATGGTTATATGGTTATGTGCTTATCTGGATATATAGTTATATGGTTATATGGTTATATGGTTATATGGTTATATGGTTATGTGGTTAAATGGTTATATGTTTATATGGTTATATGGTTATGTGGTTATGTGGTTATATAGTTATATGGTTATATGATTATATGGTTATATGATTATATGGTCATATGGTTATATAGTTATGTGCTTATATAGTTATATGGTTATATGGTTATATGATTATATGGTTATATGGTTATATGCCTATATGGTTATATGGTTATGTGGTTAGGTGGTTATGTGGTTAAATGGTTATATTGATATGTGCTGAAGTGGATATATTATTTAATGGTTATGTGGTTTATGGTTTAATGTATGTGGTTATATTGTTAGGTGGTTATATATTTATATGGTTATATGGTTATATGGTTATATGTTTATGTAGTTATATGCTGATATGGTTATATTGTTATGTGCTGATGTGGATATATTGTTTAATGGTTATGTGGTTTATGGTTTAATGTATGTGGTTATATTGTTAGGTGGTTATATGTTTATATGGTTAGATGGTTATATGGTTATATGGTTATATGTTTATATAGTTATATGGTTATATGGTTATATGGTTATATGGTTATATGGTTATATGGTTATATGGTTATTTGGTTGTACGGTTACGTGGTTATGTGGTTATGTTGTTATGTGGTTATGTTTTTATATGGTTATATGGTTTAATAGTTATGTGGTTATATGGTTATGTCGTTGTATCTTTATGTGATTATGTGGTTATAGTGTTATGTGGGGACGTGGTTATATGTTTATGTGGTTATATGTTTATCTACTGATGTGGTTATATGGTCATGTGGTTATATGGTTACGTGGTTATATGGTTATATGGTTATATGGTTATATTGTTATATGGTTATATGGTTATATGGTTATGTGCTTATATAGTAGATATATGGTTATATGGTTATATGGTTAAATTGTTATATGGTTATATGGCTATGTGGTTATATGGTTATATTGTTTTATGGTTATA